>OW052241.1:0-107500 GCA_932526585.2 Philonthus cognatus | reverse complement strand
CTAAGTATGTAAAGTCGCTAACATGCGCAAAGATACTGCTGTTTCGTTTCCCTCACCTGATAAGTGTTAGCGTTGCAAAGAGATGAGTAGTTTATTCTATTAAAAACCTTTTTCTAAATCTAACCTAACCTAGAAGTACATGGATTAGGCACAGTGCCCAAAGAGACAGAAGCAATTTATTCTATTGCAAACCTTTCTCCTAACCTAACCTAATCTAGAAGTATGTGGAACAGGCATCGTTCGCAAAGAGACTTGCGCAATGTATTCTATAGAAAACCTTTCTCCTAACCTAACCTAGAAGTATGTAGAACAGGCATCGGGAGCAAAATGACTTGCGCAATTTATTCTATTGCAAACCTTTTTACTAACCTAACCTAACCTAACCAAACCTAGAAGTATGTAAAATCGCTAGCGTGTGCAAAGATACTTAAGCAATGTATTCAATTTGAAACCTTCCACTTAAGCCACAAACTCGTAGAAATTGCTTAACCGCGGTTCAGTATCTATGGTGCAAGTGGGTATTGGATAAAAGTCATATGTTCTTACCTACACAGAACATTACATTGTTTACTTTTACACACAACAGCACTCGGCGGCGCTGTGTAAATTTATATTCCGATTTATAGATATTTTTTTAATTCGGCAATTGATCGGGATCAAACTTGTACTAACGAGTCGGGCGTACGATTTTATGTCGGTTTTGTCCCATCTGAGGGTTTGATTCGGTGTAACGTGTGCCGAGCGTACAAAGTTTGGAAATTTTTGACAATTTGTCAGGTTTGGTCGGCCATTGTAAGAATTGTATTTATTTAAAATACACACACAATCACACACTCATATATCCACATGTTGAGAACCACTGGAGTGGGTGCTGCTGCGTATGCACGAATCTCTCAAAATCGACCATGTACCCTATTCTACACATTAGCCTTGTTTTGTTCTGGGAGAGTGTTTAAAGGATTTCTTGGATAAATCAGGGTTACAGATCCAAACCACGTTGGAAGCCGACCCAAATTTTTATTAATTAATGCACTTTCTACATGCACATGCTCCGACGACCCCTTTTTTAGTGAAAAACATTTTTAAACATAAATAAACCATTTAAATTTAGAAGAATCGTTTAAAATGCATTTAAATCGTTTAATTCTGTTTAAAAAATGTTCATAAGTGTAAATTAGGCCATCAGAGCATTGCATGCACAAGCTCTGACGGCCTAATTTACAGTTATACTGCATTTATTAATATAAATTTGGGTTGGCTTCCTTTATGTTTATGTAATCCTAATTTATCCAAGAAAGCCTTTAAACACTCCCAGAACAAAACAATTACAGTTTATTATCACCGCAATGTTTTCATTTAGCAATGCAATGATTTTGTTTAAATGTTTTATAAGTATTTGCTGTTAAACAATACTTTTAATTTTTTAATCCAACTACTTCTTCAGGAATCGTAAAAGATTTCACAGCCCTTAAATACATGATCACTCCAATAATTGCTCAAATGATCGCTATAGTAATTGCAAGAGTGATTGCTCCTACGATCACTTGAATAATGATTCTAAAAATAATGACAATAAAAAAATAATACTGCAGGAAAAAAATATACAGCTTAAAAGTTTAAACAAATTCAATTGGAATATGAAGCATACGAGCTATGATTCAGGTGATGGAGTGGATCCTTTGAGCAGTCATATGAGAGATTTCTCAAGCACTTTAAGTGATCTCTGGTAGATCTGAAGATGTTAGATTATTTACATAATCAAATCAATTGATTTTGTTCATTTGAATGAATGAATGATTCTTGTTATGCAAAAGTTATTGAGAGATATCATAAATCCTCTTTTATAACAAGAGCATAATTAAATCAGAAGCTACTTTGGAAATTTATAAATATGTGTGAGAGAAAACTTTTCTCGCACCAGCCTGAAAATTCTAGTGAGAGGTGGTACCAAATACCAAGAAAGCCCATTCTTGAAATATTGAATGATAATTTTCTTTCATTACATACTGTTTTTAATATACTTGATACTTGTGCTATTTTCTTTATGGAACTATTAGGTAAAATAAAACACTTGTTAAACTGACTATAACCACAGTTCATATATAAGGTTATACTCAGTTTAACAAGTGTTTTATTTTTTTATTTTACCTAACATAGTTCTATCAAGAAAGTAACACAAATATCAATTATAATAAAAACAGTAAGTAAAAAAAGAAAAATATCATTCATTATTTCAAGAATGGGCTTTCTTGGTATTCGGTTATGCCTCTTACTAGAATTTTCTGGTTGGTGCCAGAAAAGTTTTCTCTTACATATATTTATAAATTTCCAGAGTGGCTTCTGATTTATTTATCCTGTTGTTATAAAACAAGATTTATGATATCTCTCAATAACTTTTGCACAATAAGAAACTAGAGATCATTCATTCAAATGAAAATAATCAATTGGTTCGATTATGTAAATAATCTAACATCTTTAGATTTACCAGAGATCACTTAAATTGCTCGAGAAATCTTTCATATGATTGCTGAAGATATTGAATCATAGCTCGTATGCTCATTTCATATTCCAAATGAATTTGTTTAAACGGTTAAGCTATATATATTTTTCCTGCAGAATTATTTTTATCCATTATGTTTCGAATCATTATTCAAGTGATCGTACGAGCAATCACTCTTGCAATTACTATAGCGATCATTTGAGCAATTATTCGAGCAATCATTGGAGTGATCATGTATTTAAGGGCTTTTACAATTCCTGAAGAAGTAGTTGGATTAAAAAATTAAAAGTATTGTTTGCTTACTTATAAAACATTTAAACAAAATCATTGCATTATGTATTATGTTATGAAAACATTGCGGTGATAATAAATTGTAATTGTTTTGTTCTGGGATAGTATTTGAAGGATTTCTTGGATAAATTAAGATTACAGATCCAAACCATATAGGAAGCCAACCCAAATTTTTATTAATAAATGCACTTTCTACATGTACATGCACCGACAGCCTAATTTAGCTCCATCAAGCTGGAAGAACCATATTAGCACAACCAAATGAAAACATTATGGACCTTTTTAACTATTTAATTACCACAATTTTAATTTTTTAACCTAATTTAAAAACAAATACAGTGGTCGGGCCAGCTTGATATCAAGCCAGCCCGACCATAGTACTAAACTATCAAAAACCGAACTCAATTGGATCTAAGAATTATTAACTAATTATTAACCAACCAGTTATACCTCTATAATATTTTTTAACCTTATTTAAAAAGTAAAATATGATATTTTATTTGCTTCCTTACATAAATCGAATGGTCGAATTTAACTACCCCAGCACAACCAAGTAAAACCTGGTTTGAAGTGTACTTTCTGTAGTATTATAGTATAAATTACATCATATGATTTAATTACCTCAACACAACCAACTTAAACATGGTTTTAAGTAGAACTGCTCCCAGCGACCGAATTATCCCGATGGGATTTCCTGCTCGCACCAGGAGAAGGCGAAAGGGAATTCTTGCTGTCCTGCATGATGGGAGAGTCTACGTTTGAGCATGAGGCTTTATTTCCACCAGCATTTGATTTCTGCAGAGTCTGGATAGATGGCCACTCGCCCGATGTGCTTGGAAACTCATTAACATTGCATGGTCCAATCAACTCTGGATCTTCCGGATCGTCTGGATCATCCGGATCTTCAACGAGGGCTGTGAACAAAATATGTATATATAAATATTTAGATATACTACACTTGCGCGCTTGCTCAAAAAAATATTATATAAAAAAAAGTAATTTATTGTTTTTATTTGGTACTTAGAGATATGTGAATATATAAAAGTAATAAATAAATATTCAGCTTACCAGCCGGTGTATCAAGATATAATGGAAAAGCATTTCGTCCCCTCATCGAAATGCCTGTCACAAATAAATGTGAATTTAACGACTGACATTTCGATTTTCTTCGCAGCTCTTCTCGGCCAACAGCCTCTAACCACTTCTCATACACCTAAAAAAGAATATCAATCTTAGATTAATGAATTGATAGGATTATTTAAAAAAAGAGAGTAGTTGTTATGAATAAAATGTAAAATATTAATAAAATAATTGTTTATTAGTTTTTCATTTAATGATATAAACTTATTCGTATATTTTGAAACAAAGCCTAATAACAAAAAACCAATTTGTACGAATAAAAGTAAACTTAACATATCGTGTACAAAAACGGGGGGATTTTATATAAAAGTTATAGATTCTATTTTGTTAAATTTTTATATGTACTATATATCTGTAAAACAAAATGTTAAATTTAAAGTATGTTACTTTTTAATTTCACCATCCAAGTTTAAATAACAAGCTTCTATTATTGAATCGGCACGAATATCATTAAATTAGAACTTACAACTTCCATGAAATAAATTTAATAGTTTTATTTTGATTGATTCAAACAAAAGTTATGTTTATTTTAATATTTAAATAAACTAATATAACAAATGTAAGTATTAGAAAATGTTCAGTTTTTAAGCTATTCATTTCATTCAATCAATGCCATTAAGTCTGTACTTGTGTTTAAATTTGTAAAAATGTCTCATTTTTGTGCTATAAAATCATGCAATAATTGTGAGAAAAATATTCGTATGCATAGATTTACGAAAAGAAATGGGGTAAGCTACCCCAGAAATGGGGTAAGCTACCCCATTTCTTTTCGTGGAGTTGAAAAAGTACATCTTTTAGCCGGCACGCCGGCAAGAGTGCCATTCAATCGTCTACGAAAGAATATATTTGTAAAGGGTCCTTATTCTTAAACAGCAATTTGCCTAAATTGATTTTATTAACGCAGATTGTATTTATATCTAGACTGTTTAAAATGTTAACAATAGAGCAGAATTTTGGTTTACATAATTAAAGGCGACATAAGATTTGGGTTTTGATTGATCTAAACCTGGGTAGATTCATTTTAACAAAGAACGTCTTCGTTTTTTATTTATCATTGTATCGATTAAATTTTCATTATAACCATTATTACTGGCTATGGATTTTATAATTCCCAATTCTTCCTCTTCACTGATTCGAAATCAGTGTTACTCTCAATACAAAAGATTGAAATAAACCTTAAAATGCATTTGTTAGCTTTAAATATTAGAACTTTATTTTTAGAGCTAAATAATAACAGATATGTAGTTAATCTCTGTTGGGTACCTAGCCATTCTGGCATTTTGGGAAATGAAACCGCCGATATTTTGGCAAAATCTGCTTTTTTTTCATCACCCTTCACTGATTATTTTAAAGTACTTAGGTCCAGCCTTAGATTAAAGAGGCAAACAGTTTGGTCCGCATCTTCTTTCCATACTAAATATTTTTCCATGCATCCTGTTATTCCATCTAGTTTTTGGAGAAGATTTGTAACATCTATCATCCGTATGAAGATGGGTCATAACTCATCTAATTTAAAAATAAAGTTTTGATGTTTAAAAACAAAAAAAATAACAACAAAACCAACTGAACTATAACAATGATTTTCAACACATTTTCTTTCATTAATGACTAAAATAATGTCATAAATAAAAAGAGGAAAAAAGTTAACATGTGATTATAAGACTTAATATCTAGTGTTTCCTCCTCTTGCTCGAATAACTGCCTGACAGCGACGGCTCATACTGTTAATTAATGATCCAATTTCATCCTGGTTAATATCTTTCCAAATTTCCTGCAATCTTTGTCCAAGCTCTTGTTGATTGCTTGGACGCCGAGGAAGTACTCTAAGGGGTCTGCCCATCGCGTCCCATAGGTGTTCGATCGGATTAAGATCGGGACTCCTGGCTGGCCATTGCATTGTGTTGATACCCACTAGGTCAAGATACTGTTGTACAATTCGGGCACTGTGTGGTTTTGCATTGTCATGCATAAACAGGAAATCGTTTCCTCCAAAGAGAGCAAAAGGCATTACGGATGGTTCTAAAATATTTGCAATATAAGACGCTGCCGTGATGCTTCCTCTTGGTATGACCACCAACTCCGTACGAGCCTCTAAAGTGATACCACCCCACACCATAACAGAGCCTCCACCAAACATAACAGTCGGAACAATGTTACACTGCGCATAACGTTCATCTGGCCGTCTGTACACATGTCACTGCCGTAAAGACAAAATCTGGACTCGTCGCTAAACATAACATTAGCCCAATCGGCCTGTAACCAGTTTACATGTTCTTGCGCAAATGTTAACCTGGCTCTGCGATGGTCTGCGGTTAATTGTGGTCCTTTTGCCGCTGTTTTCGGAGTTAAATTAAAACCACGTAACCTTTTTCTGATGGTAACGGAACTTACATGAACATTGCGGATCTCTGCGAGCATATTTTGTAGCCTAGGAGCCGTAATAAACCGTTCGCGTAACGTCTGCATCATTAAAAAACGGTCTTGAACAGCAGTTGTGGCCCTTTTTCTCCCTTGTCCTGGCCTTCTTGAGTATGCCTGAGTTTCCCGATGTCTCTTCAAGACACGGGATACGGTCGATTGATTAACACCAAGACGCTGACTGATGTAACGCTGACTCCTACCTTCTTCTGCAAATGTAACCACAATCACAGCTTCTTCACTGCTTAAATTAAGATTCGGACGTCTATCCATATTCATTCTTCACTATTTAGCACTTAATTTTAACAATTACTTGAAAACAAACTCTAAAAGAAATTTTATATGAACCTTTCGTAAAAGTAAAGTCAGAATAATGAAAAGTGCTTCATTTTATTTATTGACAGAAAACCATGAGAACAAAAGACAAAACACAACATGTAAAACAGCATGCTTGATAAGATTTCTTATTGTAAAAATATGTTTGTGTTCAAAGAAAACTCGATTTCAAGATATCAAAAAAATCACAAATGATGCGTTAATTTCTTTCGCCAGTGTATTTTAAACGCTGATATGTATTGGTTATATTGAATATGGTGTGTGATTGTTTTTTCTCTGGAGTTTGCGAACTGCACAAAAACAGCGACACGTTTTTTATTCAATTTCGTCGATTTATTATGTGATTTAATACACATAGCGACATCTCTCGATTTATCGTAGAAGAATTAATTTTTTATGGAACTTAAATTGTTCAATTTAATACACGCAGTGACATCTCTCGATTTATTGTCTAAGTTTTACCTCTAAACCGATTCAATTATTATTCACACATTGTCTATTTATGTATGTGTTGGTTTTTTTAAACATGTGTGTGTGGTTTTTTTCTCTGTCTTCAATTTGCGAACGGCACAAAAAAAGCCACACGTTTTCTATTCAATTTCATCTATTTGATCGATTTAGTAGAGGTGCAATATCCGAAATGTAAACGCGCGCAATGATTTTTAGTAAATAATTCCAAATAAAATGCAATTGTACATTTTTAAAACGCGAAGTGCTAATTAGTGTTCCTAATAGTGATTGTTAGTGTATGACTGTGACAGCGCTTTGCAATGTGTGCTAATTCAAAATCAAATCGTTGAATGGATTTTGTTCTTTTAGCTACAACCTTAACGGCTAGATTTTATTCATTTATTATAAGCATGTTTATGAAAATCACACACTTGTAGGGGGATTCGTGTTGAAGAAGGATGATTCGTTTTACTAAATAAATAAAGGTTGCTGATGTAATAATTACTCGATTTTTGAATGTTCAACTTATCCATTTGATAAAGTATTGTATACAATTTCAAGACTCAATTTGGGTTTATAGAAGGTCTACAAATGAGTCGCCTATTTCCAAACATCCCTAAATTCATTTGAAAAAATGTATTAAGGAGTTTTTGGAAAGAGGCGGCTCAAAAATTCAGGAGTAATAAAATAAGATAGATACTTGTAAATAAAACACTTTTATTGTATATTTTAGGATAAATAAATGATTATTAAATGAATTTAATGATTTAATATATGCAACTCATTCAACATACACCTACATATTTATTTATTAATAGCATACAGTTAATTTATATGGTTTATATCAAACTGTTGCGATATTTTAGTATAAACTCGAAATTTTACTTAATGCCCCACGCGTATAAGACACTGATTTTAAGTGAAGTTCACTTGGTCACAATATGTGTTCAGTATTGAATAGGCGTAGTGCATAAAGTAAAATTTCGAGTTTTCTAAACTTGAAATTTTACTTCATGCTTAACCTTGTAGTGGAAAACACTTGTTTAAAGTTTCAAATTGAACTCTTTTATAAAACGCGTATACTTAAAAGAAACATTATTTGTGTTTTGTCGATTATCATGAATTTAGATTTATAAGAAGTTGAGTTATGAATTTAAACAAAATGAGCATTTGTGTTGGGTGAATTTAGATAAATTAGAAGTCTAATTAAGTGAATTAAAATGACTAAAAGTCTGCTTACATAAATTTAGATAATGCGTCGTTCACCTTCACAAAAGCTCGCGGCTAGGTAGTTTGTTCAGCGACAAATGTGACAGATAAGGGGTAGAACTGTTAATTTTAAAAGATCTTTTTATAAATATGTAAGTCATACTTCAACAGAAACAATTTAATATAATACTAGGTGATGACATAAATAATAATCTTTAAATAGTAAAGCTATGTGACTACAAAAGTAGTAAGTAGCCACAAAATGAATAAAAAAAAAATGATTGATATGAAAACTGCCCTCCTCTGGTTGGTTTCGGATTGGTTTGGCCCGTTCGCAAGAGAGAATAGAAAAATAGAGTCGTCTCACCAGTTTTTAAGTGATAGAGTTTTAAGCAGGATCAAGCTCATGCGGGTAGGTGTTGGCCTGTCTGGAAGCAGATAAGGGTGGTAATTGCTGCATTAACCCTCTCAGACGACTACCGGGCAACACTTCCTTTGATCAAACTTCCCTGTTTGCTGGGTTCTCTTCCCTTCGTTCAATTTCTCTTATTTGGAACAGGGCAGTAACTTGTTCTTTTAATGAAGGCGCTACGTGGCTACTTATCGTAACAGAACGCGGAACTTGCGCACAGCGCAATTACAACAAAAAAATAGGGCAAAGGGAACACGGTAACATAAACGCACAACTCTCTAACAAAAAAATATGCAACGTCGCACAAGACAATTCTTTACAATTTCACGCGTTCCCCATTCATCGAAACCCCGACATCAATATTTAAACAAAACTCAGAGCCGTAACAATAAATTGGGCATTCAAATAAATGTAACTTTAATAATTGAACAAAAAAACGGAAAAACGGAACGTTACAATAAATTAGAAGTTGGGTTAATTGAATTAAAATAAAATAATGATAATACGACGATATTTCAAATGTTAATTGAGAAATTGATTCCTCATATCAAAAAAGTTGTTCCAAGCGCCAGTTACACCAAACACATTAAACTAGTTCAACTCTGAACTCGAGTTCAAAGTGAACAGTATGAACTGTCATCTTGAACTCGAGGTCAACCTTTTTGGTGCAACTAGGCCTAATGATAAAGACACACACATATGTGATTAATTATCAATGTTGCAAACGCTGTGTCATTACCTATACAATAAACTAATGCAATGCTTGATGCAGTGTTTGCGTCAATGAAGATGAAGGACTGTTGTTTTTAAGTAAACGTATTTTTTTCATTTCTTTAGATATGGGCAAAAATGACTATTGAGCGAAGAGCATACGGTTCACAGTGGCAGCAGTGATGGCAGTGGCAGCAGTGATGACAGTGGCAGCAGTGATGAAATTAGGGTGTTCCTGGTGATAATAGACACTGATGAAACGGAACAACTATACAACCATCTGAAGGAGCATCTGTCGTCGGAGAATTGATAAAGAAAAAACGTCCTATTTATTTTTATTATGTATCATAACTACTGGGCGGATTTTTGCAGGGATCGCTCGTGACCCCAGCAACTCAGTTGAGTTGGGCATAAAACGCACGCGACTGTGCGTCGAATGCACAAGTGGACGATTGTGGCTGTGTCTGGTGATGCAGTCATCCGTTTGTGTATTTATTGTCAAGTCGCCTGCGGTATATGCTTAATTCGACTGGGCGACAATGGTTCGCGAGCGATATCTGCAAAAATCCGCGCTATAATCATAACATATTAAACAATAAACAAAATAAAGTTTGAAATTCGTTTTTTCTTTTATTTTAAATAAAATGAAAAGCTTGGTTAGGTAAATAAAGATATATTAGAAGTCTAGTTAAGTAAATTTAAATACAATCAAAAGTTAGGTTAGGCGAAATTAAAAATTGTATCAGGAGTTAGGTTGGGTGAAATTAATAATTTAGACGTAGTGTCAGCTGTAAGGTTAGGTACGTCGTGTCAAGAGTTGGGTTAGGTGAAATTGAAAATTTAGACGCCATATTAGGAGTTAGGTTAGGTGAAGTTCGAAATTCAGACGTTGTGTCAGAAGTTAGGTTAGGTGTAATTGGAAATTCAGACGCCGTGTCAGAAGTTAGGTTAGGTGTAATTGGGAATTCAGACGCCATGTCAGGAGTTAGGTTAAGTGTAACTGGAAATTCAGACGCTGTATCAGGGAGTTAGGTTATGTGTAATTGAAAATTCTGGCGCCATTTCAGGAGTAAGGTTAAGTGTAACTGGAAATTCTGACGCTGTATCAGGAGTTAGGTTAGGTGTAATTGGAAATTCAGACGCCATATCAGGAGTTAGGTTAAGTGTAACTGGAAATTCAGACGCGGTATCAGGAGTTAGGTTAGGTGTAATTGGAAATTCATACGCCATGTCAGGAGTTAGGTTAAGTGTAACTGAAAATTCAGACGCCATGTCAGGAGTTGGGTTAAGTGTAACTGGAAATTCAAACGCTGTATCAGGAGTTAGGTTAGGTGTAATTGGAAATTTAGACGCTGTGTCAGGAGTTGGGTTAGGTGTGAGGTTAGGTGAAATTGGTTATTCAGGAGTTGGGTTAGGTGTGAGGTTAGGTAAAATTGGATATTCCATCGCCGTGTTAGGAGTTGAGTGAGGAATAATTGGGAATTCAGACGCCGTGTCAATTTCACCTAGCCTAACTCTTAACCCAACTCCTGAATATCCAATTTCACCTAACCTCACACTTAACCCAACTCCTGAATTTCCAATTTCACCTAACCTCACACCTAACCCAACTTCTGAATAACCAATTTCACCTAACCTCACACCTAACCCAACTCCTGAATATCCAATTTTACCTGACCCCACACCTAACCCAACTCCTGACACGGCGATAGAATATCCAATTTCACCTAACCTCACACCTAACCCAACTCCTAA
Source organism: Philonthus cognatus (assembly GCA_932526585.2). Taxonomy (NCBI): domain Eukaryota; kingdom Metazoa; phylum Arthropoda; class Insecta; order Coleoptera; family Staphylinidae; genus Philonthus; species Philonthus cognatus. The sequence continues at coordinate 96,278 of OW052241.1, read as the reverse complement.
CATGGCGTCTGAATTTCCAGTTACACCTAACCTAACTCCTGAGTTAGGTGTAAATGGAAATTCAGACGCTGTATCAGGAGTTAGGTTAAGTGTAACTGGAAATTCAGACGCCATGTCAGGAGTTTGGTTAGGTGTAACTGAAAATTCAGATGCCGTGTCAGGAGTTAGGTTAGGTGTAACTGGAAATTCAGACGCTGTATCAGGAGTTAGGTTAGGTGTAATTGAAAATTCAGACGCAGTATCAGGAGTTAGGTTAGGTGTAATTGGAAATTCAGACGCAATGTCAGGAGTTGGATTAGGTGTGAGGTTAGGTGAAATTGGATATTCAAGAGTTGGGTTAGGTGTGAGGTTAGGTGAAATTGGTTTTTCAGGAGTTGGGTTAGGTGAAATTAGAAATTCAGGAGTTGGGTTAAGTGTGAGGTTAGGTGAAATTGGATATTCAGGAGTTGGGTTAGATGTGAGGTTAGGTGAAACTGGTTTTTCAGGAGTTGGGTTAGGTGTGAGGTTAGGTGAAATTGGAAATTCAGGAGTTGGGTTAAGTGTGAGGTTAGGTGAAATTGGATATTCAGGAGTTGGGTTAGGTGTGAGGTTAGGTGAAATTGGAAATTCAGGAGTTGGGTTAAGTGTGAGGTTAGGTGAAATTGCTTAACCTCACACTTAACCCAACTCCTGAATAACCAATTTCACCTAACCTCACACCTAACCCAACTCCTGACACGGCGATAGAATATCCAATTTCACCTAACCTAACTCCTGAATATGTAATTTTCACCTAACCTCACACCTAACCCAACTCCTGAATATCCAATTTCACCTAACCTCACACCTAACCCAACTCCTGAATATGTCATTTCACCTAACCCAACTCCTGAATATCCAATTTCACCTAACCCAACTCCTGAATATCCAATTTCACTTAACCTCACACTTAACCCAACTCCTGAATAACCAATTTCACCTAACCTCACACCTAACCCAACTCCTGACACGGCGATAGAATATCCAATTTCACCTAACCTCACACCTAACCTAACTCCTGAATATGTAATTTCACCTAACCTCACACCTAACCCAACTGAAATTAGAAATTAGAAATTCAGGAGTTGGGTTAAGTGTGAGGTTAGGTGAAATTGGATATTCAGGAGTTGGGTTAGGTGTGAGGTTAGGTGAAACTGGTTTTTCAGGAGTTGGGTTAGGTGTGAGGTTAGGTGAAATTGGAAATTCAGGAGTTGGGTTAAGTGTGAGGTTAGGTGAAATTGGATATTCAGGAGTTGGGTTAGGTGTGAGGTTAGGTGAAATTGGTTTTTCAGGAGTTGGATTAGGTGTGAGGTTAGGTGAAATTGGAAATTCAGGAGTTGGGTTAAGTGTGAGGTTAGGTGAAATTGGATATTCAGGAGTAGGGTTAAGAGTTAGGTTAGGTGAAATTGACACGGCGTCTGAATTCCCAATTATTCCTCACCCAACTCCTAACACGATGGAATATACAATTACACCCAACCCAACTCCTGAATAACCAATTTCACCTAACCCAACTCCTGAATATCCAATTTCACTTAACCTCACACTTAACCCAACTCCTGAATAACCAATTTCACCTAACCCAACTCCTGACACGGCGATAGAATATCCAATTTCACCTAACCTCACACCTAACCTAACTCCTGAATATGTAATTTCACCTAACCTCACACCTAACCCAACTCCTGAATATCCAATTTCACCTAACCTCACACCTAACCCAACTCCTGAATATGTCATTTCACCTAACCCAACTCCTGAATATCCAATTTCACCTAACCTAACTCCTGAATATGTAATTTCACCTAACCCAACTCCTGAATATCCAATTTCACCTAACCCAACTCCTGAATATGTCATTTCACCTAACCCAACTCCTGAATATCCAATTTCACCTAACCTAACTCCTGAATATGTAATTTTCACCTAACCTCACACCTAACCCAACTCCTGAATATCCAATTTCACCTAACCTCACACCTAACCCAACTCCTGAATATCCAATTTCACTTAACCTCACACTTAACCCAACTCCTGAATAACCAATTTCACCTAACCTCACACCTAACCCAACTCCTGACACGGCGATAGAATATCCAATTTCACCTAACCTCACACCTAACCTAACTCCTGAATATGTAATTTCACCTAACCTCACACCTAACCCAACTCCTGAATATCCAATTTCACCTAACCTCACACCTAACCTAACTCCTGAATATGTAATTTCACCTAACCTCACACCTAACCCAACTCCTAAATATCCAATTTCACCTAACCCAACTCCTGACACGGCGATAGAATATCCAATTTCACCTAACCCAACTCCTGACGGCGTCTGAATTTCCAGTTACACCTAACCTAACTCCTGAGTTAGGTGTAAATGGAAATTCAGACGCTGTATTAGAAGTTAGGTTAAGTGTAACTAGAAATTCAGACGCCATGTCAGGAGTTAGGTTAGGTGTAGCTGGAAATTCAGACGCCGTGTCAGGAGTTAGGTTAGGTGTAACTGGAAATTCAGACGCTGTATCAGGAGTTAGGTTAGGTGTAATTGGAAATTCAGACGCCGTGTCAGGAGTTAGGTTTGGTGTAACTGGAAATCCAGACGCTGTATCAGGAGTTAGGTTAGGTGTAATTGGAAATTCAGACGCCATGTCAGGAGTTAGGTTAGGTGTAATTGGAAATTCAGACGCTGTACAGGAGTTAGGTTAGGTGTAACTGGAAATTCAGACGCCATGTCAGGAGTTAGGTTAGGTGTAATTGGAAATTCAGACGCTGTATCAGGAGTTAGGTTAGGTGTAATGGAAATTCAGACGCCATGTCAGGAGTTGGGTTAGGTGTGAGGTTAGGTGAAATTGGATATTCAGGAGTTGGGTTAGGTGTGAGGTTATGTGAAATTGGTTTTTCAGGAGTTGGGTTAGGTGTGAGGTTAGGTGAAATTGGAAATTCAGGAGTTGGGTTAAGTGTGAGGTTAGGTGAAATTGGATATTCAGGAGTTGGGTTAGGTGTGAGGTTAGGTGAAATTGGTTATTCAGGAGTTGGGTTAGGTGTGAGGTTAGGTGAAATTGGTTTTTCAGGAGTTGGGTTAGGTGTGAGGTTAGGTGAAAGTGGAAATTCAGGAGTTGGGTTAAGTGTGAGGTTAGGTGAAATTGGATATTCAGGAGTTGGGTTAGGTGTGAGGTTAGGTGAAATTGGTTATTCAGGAGTTGGGTTAGGTGTGAGGTTAGGTGAAATTGGTTATTCAGGAGTTGGGTTAGGTGTGAGGTTAGGTGAAATTAGAAATTTAAGAGTTGGGTTAAGTGTGAGGTTAGGTGAAATTGGATATTCAGGAGTTGGGTTAGGTGAAATTGGAAATTCAGGAGTTGGGTTAAGTGTGAGGTTAGGTGAAATTGGATATTCAGGAGTTGGGTTAGGTGAAATTGGATATTTAGGAGTTGGGTTAAGAGTTAGGTTAGGTGAAATTGACACGGCGTCTGAATTCCCAATTATTCCTCACCCAACTCCTAACACTGCGATGGAATATCCAATTACAGCTAACCTCACACCTAGCCCAACTCCTGAATAACCAATTTCACCAAACCCAACTCCTGAATATCCAATTTCACCTAACCTCACACTTCACCCAACTCCTGAATTTCCAATTTCACCTAACCTCACACCTAACCCAACTCCTGAATAACCAATTTCACCTAACCTCACACTTCACCCAACTCCCGAATTTCCAATTTCACCTAACCTCACACCTAATTCAACTCCTGAATAGGAAATTTCACCTAACCTCACACCTAACCCAACTCCTGAATATCTAATTTCACCTAACCTCACACCTAACCCAACTCCTGAATTTCCAATTTTACCTAACCTCACACCTAACCCAACTCCTGAATAACCAATTTCACCTAACCTCACACCTAACCCAACTCCCGAATTTCCAATTTCACCTAACCTCACACCTAATTCAACTCCTGAATAGCCAATTTCACCTAACCCAACTCCTGAATATCCAATTTCACCTAACCTCACGCCTAACCCAACTCCTAAATATCCAATTACACCTAACCTCACACTTAACCCAACTCCTGAATATCCAATTTCACCTAACCTCACACCTAACCCAACTCCTAACACGGCGATGGAATATCCAATTTCACCTAACCTCACACCTAACCTAACTCCTGACACTACTTCTAAATTATTAATTTCACCTAACTCAACTCCTAATACAATTTTTAATTTCACCTAACCTAACTCCTGATTGTATTTAAATTTACTTAACTAGACTTCTAATTCATCCTAATTTACCTAACAAAACTTCTTATTTTATTTAAATTAAAAAAAAAACGAATTTCGAACTTTATTTTGTTTATTGTTAAATATGTTATGATACATAATAAAAATAAATAGGACGTTTTTTTTTTATCAATTTTCCGACGACAGACGCTCCTGCTGATGGTTGTATAGTTGTACCGTTTCATCAGTGTCTGTTATCACCAGGAACACCCTAATCTCATTGCAGCCATCACTGCTGCCACTAACCATCTCCGTGAATCGTATGTTCTTCGGTCAATATTCATTTTTGCCCATATCTAAACAAATGAAAAAAATATGTTTACTTAAAAACAACAGCCTATGAAACTTCATTGACGCAAACACTGCATCAAGCATAAGTTTATTGTATAGGTAATGACACAGTGTTTGCATCATTGATAATTAATCACATGTGTGTGTGTCTTTATCATTAGGCTTAGTTGCACCAAAAAGGTTGACCTCGAGTTCAAGATGACAGTTCCTACTGTTCTACTGTCACTTTGAACTCAAGTTCAGAGTTGAACCAGTTTAATGTGTTTGGTGATATGAGGAATCATTTCTTAATTAACATTTGAAACATTTTGATATTATCATGATGTTTTTATTTTAATTTACTTAGCCCAACTTCTAATTTATCTAAATTCATGTAACTAGACTTTTAGTTATTTTAATTCACTTAATCAGACTTCTAATTTATCTGAATTCACCCAACACAAATTCTCATTTTGTTCAAATTCATAACTTAACTTCTTATAAATCTAAATTCAATGTAATCGATAAAATACAAATAATGTTTTATTTAAGTATACGCATTTTATAAAAGAGTTTAATTTGAAACTCTAAACAAGTGTTTTCTACTCCCAGGTTAAGCATGAAGTAAAATTTCAAGTTTAGAAAACTCGAAATTTTACTTTATGCACTACGCATATTCAATACTGAACACTTATTGTGACTAAGTGAACTTTACTTAAAATCAATGTAATACGCATTAAGTAAAATTTAGAGTTTAGACAACCTGAAAATTTGGTTTGGTTACTCCACTTCACTACGCAATCAAACCAAATTTTGAGGCTTCATGCTAACCTGGGAGTAGAAAATACTCACATAAACCTTAGAATTGAACACTTAAAAAAAACAATGAATATCTGAAAATGAACAGCATATAATTGGGATATGTATACTTAAAAGAAAAATTCCCTGTTGTTTATTTATACAGAAACATGATTTTAGCTACCTTTTCATTAAAGACGAATATTGCATTTGAACCACCTTGTTTCTTAACAACAGATTTAGAACTTGTATTTTATAGCAATACAGCAATTAGATAAAAATAGTTTTTGTTATTATTAATTTTAGTTTTAGAATTAGTTAACTACCATACTGCAGGAAATTACCTCATTTTTATTCATTGTATTTTTCTATGATAAAGCAGCTTCAGAAATATTTTTTAAAAAGTATGGATTTTAAGTTTTTGTTTTAAAAAAATTCAACTTTTCTTGACTAAACAGTTCTTACATAATTTCTGATAACTTAATATGTATAATTACTTTACCATACCAAATTAAAATGTTTGCTCAAAATTACTTTGATAGGATTTTTTAATTTCTTTAAGGTATTATTGATATCATTCACAAATATTTCGACTAACAAAAAGAAAATATAGGAGTATTTGGTCATGTTCTATAAAAATAAGAATTACAGGATCATAATAGAAATTATAATTATATTTAATTTTTTATGTATTCATCACTTTCAACTAATAAAACTTCCAATTTTATTATAATCCTCTAACTAAACTTCCAAATTCATTTTACCTAATAAATATGAACCAGCACTTCCATGTTATAAGTGTTTTTTGGGCCCCACACGAAGTACACAAATGTAGCTCACTAAACAGACAATTTTTATTTGCATACCATCTTGTCCACTTCCCTCAAGCAGCATTTCTTCGTCTTGTTTTAGTTTACTGATACTAAACACGAGGTGAAATTACTTGTTCAACAGAACACGACTACTCTGGTTCGGGGGCCCAGCACAAACATTAGCACTTACTGCTTAATCTAGGTTCCGCATATTACACAGTTTTTCAAAATGAATGTTTGTAAAATCAACCCACTGTAGGTTCCTTTCCTTTCATATTAATTCCTATTTATGCCAACATATGGATCACAGTATATCCTTATGGTCAAAGATTCAAAATCTCAGTCTTCCCAACATATTTTTGTATATTGAAAGTGCCATTGATCTGTTTGAGCAAACCGATCGGTAGCAATTGTGTTAGTTAAAATGTTATAAAAAATACTCCTTACAAAAATTAATTCATAATTAACATATATAACATCAGGGGTGTGCCAGTGGATTTTTTATGGTGGCGACCAATCTGATATGTTTCACTGATCTCTTAAAATAACAAATAATGCACACGAATTTGTTTTTGTTCTAAATTTCAACTAAAAGATAACATCAACTATATTTTATGTCATAAATTTGACAATACAGGAAATGCCAAAATAACTTGCTGATTGATTGTCTAACGAGGGTTTCCACTCCCACATTAAGCAAAATTTCAGGCTTTTCTAAACTAGAAAACTTAATGAGCATATAAATCCCTAAATTTAAGTGAAATCTTCAACCAATCGTTTAGAGAGAAATAAATTTAGAGTGTCAATTTGCAATTGTTTTATTACTCCCGTATCGTCTATTATTATTTATTTCAAAATTTCTTGACTGTTCGCTAAAAAGGCCGAATTTCCCTGAATAAGAATAAAATCCCCTGACTTTTCCGATGGTTGCCACCCTGATTTTTTCCTCGAGAGTCTGGTAGTAAAAGTGTTGAGGCCCGCACTGATTAGAATATTTGCCTGTTACGTGTCACCGTCACTTAACATTTGATGACACGCAACGGATTGCTTATTCCGTTATTATGGACCCGTATCTTAAAAATAAACATGATACAACTAGACGATATGGGAGTGAGAGCGAGTAATTTCTTAACATTGATGGGTGATCAGCAGATAAATAAGAAGAGACTGAATTGATATGCCTACACACCCAAGCACCACAACGCCGTAACGTGTGAATTCTCTTGGTGCAAAGCCGGCTAAAATCCGCCAACTGCTTGATCGGTTCCGTTGCTTTGCACCATGTCATGATTTGACATAGTACAATGCAATGCTTCCTCATCTCCACTAGGTGCAACATTCATATTTATTGATGCAACAACAATGTACATGTTTTACACAGGTCCATTCTTAACTAAATAATACATATGGTAACATGCAACAGGCAAATGTTCTATCAATATGGACCTTTACACAGACATTTTATTTAAACCTCATTTGTTGTTGCCAGAAATTACATTTTCTTTAAACATCATTCAGTTCTCATTCTCTCTTATCCAACGTTCGTTTTCCCTATTTATTTCAAACCCAACAATCATACCTGTTTTTCCGATTATTTTTTAGACGATTTTTCGAAATTAGGTTTGGTTTACATATTTTTGTTTTCGCACCATTCATTTTGTTTGTTTATTGAACGGTACCCGTTTTTTTTCAACGTACACGTTATTCACTTTAGTTTGCAACTTTACAACAACGCCGCCGTTTATAAACTGGATGAACACGTGATGACGGAGTCGCGGCGTAGGCAACCCAACGTACGCGCGTGCTGAACGAGTTGGGTGTATTAAAACATTTAACTCTGTTAAAAATACTTATTCATCGATGTAAATACAGAACAATGTGTTAAAATTCGACGAGAAGAAGAAAATTCAAGATGTAAAATACCGCGACAGTTTGATATAAACCATATAAATTAACTGTATGCTATAAATAAATAAATACGTAGGCGTATGTTGAACGAGTTGCATATATTAAATCATTAAATTCATTTAATAATCATTTATTTATGCTAATATATACAATAAAAGTGTTTTATTTACAAGTATCTATCTTATTTTATTACTCCCGAATTTTTGAGTTGTCTATTTCCAAAAACCCGTTTTTTTCAAATAAATGTAGGGATGTTTGGAAATAAGCGACTTATTTGTAGACCTTCTAATCAATTTATTTTTACGCAAATTCTTAAACCCAAATTGAGTCTTCAAATTGTATACAATACTTTATCAAGTGACAAGTTAACATAAAAATCGAGTAATTATTACATCACCAACTTTATTTATTTAGTAAAACGAATCATCCTTCTTCAACACGAATCCCCCTACAAGTGTGATTTTCATAAACATGCTTATAATAAATGAATAAAATCTAGCCGTTAAGGTTGTAGATAAAGGAACAAAATCCATTCAACGATTTGATTTTGAATTAGCACACACTATTTCTGGTTGCAAAGCGCTGTCACAGTCATACACTAACAATCACTATTAGGAACACTAATTAGCACTTCGCGTTTTAAAAATGTACAATTGCATTTTATTTGGAATTATTTACTAAAAATCATTGCGCGCGTTTACATTTCGGATATTGCACCTCTACTAAATCGATCAAATAGATGAAATTGAATAGAAAACGTGTGGCTTTTTTTGTGCCGTTCGCAAATTGAAGACAGAGAAAAAACCACACACACATGTTTAAAAAAACTAACACATACATAAATAGACAATGTGTGAATAATAATTGAATCGGTTTAGAGGTAAAACTTTGAAAATAAATCGAGAGATGTCACTGCGTGTATTAAATTGAACAATTTAAATTCCATAAAAAATTAATTCTTCTACGATAAATCGAGAGATGTCGCTATGTGTTTGAAATCACATATAAAATATAATAATAAATCAGTAAATCGATGAAATTGAATAAAAACCGTGTCGCTATTTTTATGCAGTTCGCAAATTCCAGAGAAAAAAAATCACACACCATACTCAATATAACCAATACATACAAGCGTTTGAAATATAAATAGACATTGTGTGATTAATAATTGAATCGGTTTAAAGGTAAAAGTCAGTAAGTGAGCGAGAAAATACTAGTTTCTAGTGCTTGTTTATTATCTATGGAATGTTTTCGCTCACTCTCCAGACCAAATAATGATTTATTAGTGCATATTCTCCTGCTTCTTGCACAATTAATAGCCTCAGGAAAACAGCACTGTTGACCAGCCACAGCAGATAGTTAGTAGAGTTTCCCTTAAATGAATGCAAACAAACACCCATTATTATATGAAACTAATACATTTCACGTAAAAGGGAAAATTTGATAAGGCAAGATTTTATACAACATTTAGAGAGTACAGAATGAATAGAGAGAGGAGCTGAATTTCCAGCTGTTATAATAGAAAAGCATATTTTTTTACATTTTTCATAATAGTTAGTGCATGAAAAAAATATGTGATTTAAGTCTCCAATTTCCCCACGAAGACAATTTGGAGAGTCGATCACCCTTATTTTGTATAGATGGCTAGGAGATGAGTTATGACACATCTTCATACGGATGATAGATGTTTTGAATCTTCTACCTCTAACTTTTGGATCAAAGAACCATAAACTAGATGGAATAACAGGATGCATGGAAAAATATTTAGTATGGGAAGAAGATGCGGACCAAACTGTTTGCCACTTTAATCTAAGGCTGGACCTAAGTACTTTAAAATAATCAGTGAAGGGTGATGAAAATTCAGACATCGTGCTATCCTTAGCAGATTTAGCCAAAATATCGGCGGTTTCATTTCCTAAAATGCCAGAATGGCTAGATAACAAACAGAGATTATTATAATTTAGCTCAAAAAATAAAGTTCTAATATTTAAAGCTAACAAATGCATTTTGGGGTTTATTTCAATCTTTTGTATTAAGAGTAACGCAGATTTAGAATCGGAGAAGGTGAAGAATTGGGAATTATAAAAACCATAGCCAGTAATAATGGTTATAATGAAAATTTTATCAATACAAATTTTATTAATACAATGGTAAATAAAAAACGAAGAGGTTCTTTGTTGAAATGAATCTACCCAGGTTCAGATTAACCAAAACCCAAATCTTATGTCACCTTTAATTATGTAAACCAAAAACCTGTTCTATTGTTAACATTTTAAACAGTCTAGACATAAATACAATCTGCATTAATAAAATCAATTTAAGCAAATTGCTGATTAACAATAAGGACCCTTTACACGTATATTCTTTCGTAGACGATTGAATGGCACTCTTGCCTGCGTCGAGGAAAGCGTGGCGTGCCGGCTAAAAGATGTACTATCTCAACTCAACTTTTGTGTCGAGGATTGGACGCCGTTCAGGACTGGCGTTCCATCCTTGACAATAGAGTGGAATGAAATTAAGTGCCCCGGATTTGTGTCAACGCAATCGTTGACTCTTGCGTGGCGTGTGGTGTTTCCATCATGTTGCCGTTCATTTGTCCATGCAAAACCGTGATGCGGAATTAAACACAATCCACTCTTTCCTCAACGTAGTGGCACTTGCACATGCAGTTTTTATTCCACTCTTTCCTCGACGCAAAATTTGCATTTACATGTACACTTTTGAGTCGACTCCCGGCGTGTGCCATTCAATCGTCGACAAAAGAGTGTACATGTAAAGGGCCCTATAATAATATTTATTGTCCAACAGGAAACAATCCTAATTACAAGACAATATATTTACAAAAAATCGGTATAAAGAGTGTAAATACACAGTAACATGAAATAACATACAGATAATGAATATAAATAAATGAATAAAGTTTAATAAGAGACGATAATGTGTCAACAAAAATATCACAGGTTGATGGTAATTGATTAAAAATATCACAGATTATGCTTAACGGTGATTTAGAGCCATAAATTGTGCGATTAGAAGCAACATTAAATGTGCTTTTATTCCGACTATTAAAAGTTAGAACACGTAGATTGATAGAATTAAGAATGACGGGACAATCAATTCTATTATGAAGAATTTTATGTAAGAATATTTTCCCACTATATGTCTACGCTTTTGAAGTGCGTCAAGATTGAATTTATTCAGTAGTACTTCTTGACTGAAACCTCTTAATGGGTAGACGCCATCCACTTTAAAATATATAAACTTCAAAAATTTGCGCTGGATGCTTTCAATAAAATTAATCTGATATTGAGTTTGAGGGTACCAAATCAAAGATGGGTATTCCAACTTTGATCGCACAAAGGCATTAAAAAGTAATTTCAAGGCTGTGACATTCTGAAGATCCAAGGAGTTTTGGTAGATGAAACCTAAAGCCTCAAATGAGCTACAAACAGTTTCTTGTACATGCATATTAAAGGTAAATGAATCATCAAACCATACACCCTGAATACCTTAGCCTCTTGCAGCTGATTACCGCAAATATTATAATCGAACTTGACAATGTTATTCTTCCTAGTAAATCTCATAAACTTGCACTTGCTACCATTCAGCAATAAATTGTTTGAAGTACACCAGTTTGAAACTATTTCTAGTTGATGTTGTAACTGCTCACAGTCAGTTAATGATGACACAGATGTATATAGCTTCAAATCATCGGCATATAAAAGATGTTTACACTGAAGTGCAGCCGAGAGATCATTAATAAATAAATTAAATAGTAAGTTGCCCAAAATGGATCCATGTGGAACACCTGAGCTTGGAAAGTACGATTTTGATTTAAAATTATTAACAGAGACATAAGTTTCACGGTTATTCAGATAAGATCCCAAAAGCAATAGTGGACCAGTGGTGAACCCAAAACAGTCCAACTTGTTCAATAGCAACAGCAATTTGTGGTCGACTCTGTCGAACGCCTTAGACATATCTGTGTACACCACATCAACTTGACCCGATCAATCCAGAATTCTAGATATGTATACATTTCCTTATATATATATATATTTTTTTTGTTTTTTAAACATTTTTATTCGAATGATTATTTTAGTTTATAGTTGTTACTCTGTAATTGGGTTTTTGCCTGTTGGGTAATAAAGATTATTATTATTATATGTCATGTGTAACATATATATTGGTAATAGTAAAATGCCCTGTAATGAATCCATGTTGCTGCATAGATAAATATGGTGCAACATGTAGGTAAATTTGATCATGAAGCACTTTTTTAAAGATTTTTCCAATATGTGAAAGAATTGCTATAGGACAGTAGTTGGCAATATTTCAGTTATTCACCGGGGTTTTAGGTATGAGACAAATTGAAGCTATCTTTAATTTACTAGGAAATGTACAAGTTTGAAGTGATAAATTAAAAATAATTGAAAAAGGATTGCAGAAAATATGAGCTCAATCCTTCAAAAGAAAGGCAGGTAAATTGTCGTCGCCTGAGGAGAACTTGTTGGGAAATTTCTCTAGGTGTTTAAGGATACAATACAAGAAATATGGGAAAAAGAAAATGAAGGCAAATTAGAAAAGGTATCAGTGCAAGGTTTATTTGAAGGAGGGATAAAAACAGATTCAAAGTGCTTACGAAATCCATCAACAATGTCATCGGGCGTTCCATAAGTCTCACCATCATTAACCATCTCAGCCGGAATAACTTAAAAGTTGAATCAGAATGGGGGTCATTTTTGCGATGTTTATGCAAACGTTTTTTCTCGTTAATAAAGCCTATGATTTCAACAGAATACCATCGCTTAAACTTACGTTTCTGTTTGACTTTGTATTTAGGAATGAAAATACTGAGTGCATTGTTTACCAGATTATAAAAATAATCGAGTGCCAAGTTCACATCTGAAAATTGTAAGAGCAGGTTCCAATCAACAGAGGTCAAGTGAGAATACAGTCCTACGTAATCACCTTTTCGAAAGTTAAATTTAGTAACATTTTCATTGATAGCAGACATGTCCGAGTTATAAAGTAAAGTAATATTAAGTGCGGGATGATAATTGTCTTCATTTAGGAACAGATCAAGCTCGTGTTCAACTTACAGTCAAAATTATCCACAATAGATCTAAAAAGGTCGCGGTGGTACAGGCCAATGAGGCCACCCCTATGAATATCTATCTACAGTCAAAATTAGAGTAAACTAAGTCGAATGTACTATTCAAGTGGTTATTCATTTTGTTAAATTGATATAAGCCAAGAAACATACACGCATTAGATATTATCAGTGCTGTTTCAGATTTAGTTCCCGCTACTAATTGAGGACAATAAAAATCGCCAGTTAGAATTATGAGGCAGTTATCAAAATTAATTTGCACTTGTAAACCAAAATATGACTTATTTACATCAGGTAATCTGGGAGTCTGATTTTACAAATTAAAAGATCTATAAGTGGAATTAGGGATTTAATATGATCTGTGGGTAAGACATCAGGATTATAACAATGCTTAGCTGCAATCAAAACGCCACCGCCCTTGGTACGTCTAGAAAGTAAGAAATTACAATCACATCGAAATAATTTCTATTGATCACTAAGAATTTCACTTTCAATTTCATATAAAGATAAGACCGAAAATGATCAAAGGAGTGGAGTGTATTAAATACAATGTAACAACTGCGAAGCAATATATATTGGCTAAACTGGCAGAAGCAGAAATTTCAACGCACGTCTAAAGGAACATAAAAAAATCCATCTTAGACAATCATCCAAAGACGGGATTCGCAAAACATTGTATAGATGGAGGCAACTTTTTCGATCGCTCTAAATTCAAAACCGTTTAAAATAATCAATAAACGTAGAAAGCTTAACTCTTTTCTCTATAAACTTTTTATATTAAGGATTCAATAGAAAAAGGATCGCACGATACTAATGACAAACGTTTAACACCACACTGCTTGATATGTTTGTTTCTTTGCGCCCCAACAATTAGGTAATGACCCCCCCCTGTAGGTATAAAACGTACTATTGATAATAGTAGTCTGATCGAAACTAGTCAGTTTTAAAAATAAAAACCATCAGTGAAAGTGTTTATTCATTTTAAACCCGTTTTAAATTCCGGTCCAGGACGTTTCATCGCCGCCGATTCATCGCCGGGCCAGTTCATCACCGGCCGTTTCATCGCCAGGCCTGTTCATCGCCAATATTTTTATAAAATAAATTTTGAAAAAAAGATCATATCTAATGATATAATTTCAAATATTATCCAATTCTGGAAATTGTCCACTAATTTAATATTAGGTTTTATAACCAAGTAATCGTTACTCAAACTTAATAAAAATCGAATGAGAATCCTGTCATTTTTTGATATATGTCATTGAGTGCAACTCAGATTAAGGTTTACTATTCGCAAGTATGGAAACACAAATTTTGACCAAAAGAGGGAAAGAAAAGTTTATCCACGGAGGACATATGTATATTTTTGACAAAAACAGTAAGTCTGACCAATGTGTTAAATTTTGGCGGTGTGACCACGTAGGACGTATCCTAACCTATCCTAACCTATCCTGACCTATCCTAACCTATCCTAATCTATCCTATCCTATCCTAACGTATCCTAACCTATCCTGACCCATCCAAACCTATCCTGACATATCTTATCGCAATTGGCCTGGCGATGAACTGGCCTGGCGATGAAACAGCCGGCGATGAACTGGCCCGGCGATGAACTGGTCCGGCGATGAAACGTCCCATTCCCTTTAAATTCAGTGTTTATGCTACTATGTGAAACCTCCTCAATGTCAGCACAATAATATCGTCTGAACTTGTGTAAATCCTCTGTATATTAGCACAAACAAATAATTATTATTATGAAATACACAGAGCAGAATTTTGCAAAATGTAATTTATTTTTTAGATTCAGGAGACTTTTCAAAATGACCAATTTAGTTATAGGATATTACAATAAATTTCAGAAAGTAAGACCAAATGAACAAATTAACAACTTTGAAACTTTGTTTATCGATTAACATTAATTATTTAAATGCTACAGCTGTGATTTATTAAACAATTTTCATACACACCTTTGTAAGTGTTGATACTGTCTCCTCCAACATGCTTCAGCACTGCCTTTGCTTTTCCACTGCGATCTAGGTAGTTTAACACAATTAAATAAACTCTTTGAGAATACCACTTATAACTGCATAACTTAATTGATGAGTAGAAAACACAGCCATTGACTCACTGGCACTTAACACACACAAGTTAAAATACTCCCTCAACACAACACGACCACTGTGGTAGTTGAGGGCCCGGCACAAACATGAGCACTTCTCTGTTTGGCATTTTAAGGTCCATGTAATCCAAGAGATGATGCCCTTAGCAACAAGAACATCCCCTTTTTTGCTGCAGATACTTCCGCTTGTCTGGCTTGGACACTAGGCTCGCTCCACTGAAACTAGAAACATCATTTCAGTGCAAATTCTCACAAATAAGAATGATGACAAATTGCATCGGTTTTGTGAATAGCTCTCCTGGATGCGAACAATAATATCATACCTAACACGTTGACTGTCGTGTGCATTAAATACGATTTACGTTAAATGAAAATCTTCATGTGTAAAAACATTGTGTTAATGAAGTTTTTAAACTGTCTATTTACTGGTCCCTACTAAGATCTAATAGTACAGTTTTAGGAACTCACTAAACACTACTTTTGCTTAGTGAAGCGATTTGAAACTATGAATTAACGTCAGTTAATACAGTTAGTGAATTTTGTTTAGTATTTAGTAGCTATTGAAAGTAAACTTTAACGTGAAGCTGGATGTTGTTTAGGTGAAAATGTGTAAGAATTATTAATCAAATAACTTGACACGTTTTATTTAAATTGAATCTATTAGGTTATAGAAACAAGCACGAACAAAAATCGCTGTTTGTTTTTAATATTAATTCAATACTTACAATTAATAAAATCACTCTACCCGTTTCAATTAAACCAAATCACTCGTCTTTGTAAACAAACCAAACAATGTCGAGTTTCAGCCAACGCCGGCCATGTTCCGCCGAGTGATCTATGACGTCACCGTATACGTTCCTGCTCCCCATTAGTCTAAAACGCGCGGTGCACGATATTTTTGGTGCCGGTGCCGGCAATGCACTCGGCATCCAGTTTGTTGTTTGTGCCGGTTTAAAAGACGCGAGTTTAAAATAGCATGATTCAAGAAGTGTTTGCGTTTTTCTCTTCGTAATTGTAAATTATTCACGTAAATTGTTGAGGGTAATTTGGGAGATATTAGTGTGAACAGAATGTAGAAATGGGCAGTTTTTTTCTGATTAATGTAACCATTATCGCTTTACTTATTTAACCCGTAATTAGTATGTAAGGAGATCAATGAGATGAGTTATAATTCAAAACTTGTGTTGTATTTTCACTTCTCAAAAAGAATAACTAATTTTTACACGACGTTAATTTCCTAAAAACGCAGCCGCCATATCAGCCCCTCATCGAGAACGGAGTTCATGGTAACTCGAAGCGTATTGTCCGTTTAGGTTCAATTTCTTGAGGTCCGTTGATGGAAGGTGAGCTGAGAGTATCCAAAGTGTATGCTGGTTTAACTCTATCTAAACTAACACAAACTGGTTTTCCATTACATAGGATGGTAATAGTTTTTTCGCCGTGTTTAATGACTCATCTCATTGATCTCCTTACAAGTACATAGTGGAGTGTCAGAAATTTAACCCGTTTGATGCTTCAATAACTACGGCTACTAAACAAAGTTTTTAAAAATCTGTCTGTATACTTGTGATGTATTAGTAGGTTTGTTCGTTTGTACTGCACTAAGTTGAACTGCGATCAAGTTTGTGACGTCACAGTTCAAGTAAGTATAACTTTACATTCACAATTACATAATAATTTTCATATAACGATTCATCGCAAAAAATTCAACAAGTGCTGCACGAGACAAATTTTCACGGGACTTTTCTAAACTCGAAATTTTACTTCATGCGCCACGCGTATAAAACACTGATTTCAAGTGAAGTTAAAAATATACTATTAAGGTTGGAAATTTTTCATGGTTAAATAACCAAATATACATTCACAAATATTCGAATTATTCGATAATTTAAATATTTATATTCAAATATGAATAATTTAGTGATTTAAATATTCATATTAGAATATTTAAGCTCCATCAAGCTGGAAGAACCATATTAGCACAACTAAATGAAAACATTATGGACATTTTTAACTATTTTTTAACTATTTAATTACCACAATTTTAATTTTTTAACCTAATTAAAAAAAAAATACAGTGGTCGGGCCAGCTTGATATCAAGCCAGCCCAGCCCGACCATAGTACTAAACTATCAAAAATTACTAAACTATCAAAAATTATTAACCAACCAGTTATACCTCTATAATTATTTTTAACCTTATTTAAAAAGTAAAATATGATATTTTATTCGCTTCCTTACATAAATCGAATGGTCGAATTTAACTACCCCAGCACAACCAAGTAAAACCTGGTTTGAAGTGTACTTTCTGTAGTATTATAGTATAAATTACATCATTTGATTTAATTACCTCAACACAACTTACATATGGTTTTAAATGTATTTCTTATCACTTCCTTACATAAATCGGATGATGAAATTTAATTATTCTAGCACAACTAAGTGAAACCTAGTTAAAAGTGTACTTTCAGTAGTATTATAATATAAATAACATTATATGATTTAATTACTTAAGCACAATTAAATTAAATTAGTTTTAAGTGTATTTTTTATCGCTTGATTACATAAATCGAATGATGGAATTTAATTACCCAAGCACAACCAAGTGAAACCTGTTTTTAAGTGTACTTTCAGTAATATTTTAATACAAATTACATCATATAATTTAATTATCTCAGCACAACCAACTTAAATATGGTATTAAGTGTATTTCTTATCGCTTCCTTGCATAAATCGGATGATGGAATTTAATTACTTCAGCACAACTAAAAAAAACCTAATTAGAAGTGTACTTTTAGAAGTATTATAATATAAAATACATCATTTAATTTAATTACCTCGGCACAACCAACTTAAATATGGTTTTAAATATATTTCTTATCGCTTCTTTACATAAATATTATGATGGAATTTAATTACCCTAGCACAACCAAGTGTAACCGGGTTTAAAGTGTACTTTCAGTAGTATTATAATATAAATAACATCATATGATTTAATTACTGAAGCACAAACAACTTAAATATGGTTTTAAATGTATTTCTTATCGCTTCCTTACATAAATCAGATGATGGAATTTAATTACCATAGCACAACCAAGTGTAACCTGCTTTAAAGTGTACTTTCAGTAGTATTATAATATAAATAACATTATATGATTTAATTACAGAAGCACACCTAACTTAATTATGGTATTAAGTGTATTTCATATCGCTTCCTTGCATAAATCGTATGATGGAATTTAATTACTCCAGCACAACTAAGAAAAACCTAATTAGAAGTGTACTTTTAGAAGTGTTATATTATAAATTATATCATATGATTTAATTACTTAAGCACAACTAAAGTACATAAATCCTTACATAAATCGGATGATGAAATTTAATTACCCTAGCACAACAAAGTGAAACCTTGTTTTAAGTGTACTTTCAGAAGTATTATAATATAAATTACTTCACATAATTTAATTACCTCAGCACAACCAACTTAAATATAGTTTTAAGTGTATTTAGTATCGTTTCCTTACATAAATCGTATGATGGAATTTAAATATCCTAGCACAACCAAGTGAAACCGGGATTGAAGTGTACTTTCAGTAGTATTATAATATAAAATTACATCATATGATTTAATTGCCCTAGCACAACCAAGTTGTTACATAGTGTAGGTAATAAGAAAATATTGTAAACAATAGAGATAATGTATATATTTGTATAGTTGTAGTTTAACCTTAAATAATGGTCAATATACATGTTGATAAATATTCAAAAACAAAACAACATATTTCATCATTTATTTAAATAAGATAATACGGCACAATATAGTGTAACATCAAATGCATCCCTGTTTGATAGAAAAACAAACATAATCATTGCTCACTGACATTAGTAGGCTATTTGAACTTTTTGTAGAAGGTGAAGACCTTTCCTGTGTGGCAAATTTAATTCCACCATGTAATGCAATAACTAAATAAAATAAAATATTTTATATATTTGTGAATTTGATAAAGAAAAAACAGTCTAGTCATTTTTTAATGATTCCAAGTTTTTTGCGTTCAAAATCATTTCTATTTCATATTATTTATATGTTATAAAAAAGACATGAAATAAGTCAGATTAATACAATGCGATCTAACCAAATTTTGTTACTCAAACCTGTTGATTTTTTTATTTAAATCAATTGTCAAACTTCAGTGAAGTTTGTATAAATAAAATATATTGAATTTAATTATGTAGGTTAGTTGCATTAAATATCAAATCTGACTCTTAACGTTGTCTGAACCTGTACTAACCCGCTGAATATCACCACTGCTTAAAACGATGTTTAAGTTGGTTGTGTTGAGGTAATTAAATCAAACCAGGTTTTACTTGGTTATGCTGGGGTAGTTAAATTCGACCATTCGATTTATGTAAGGAAGCAAATAAAATATTATATTTTACTTTTTAAATAAGGTTAAAAATAATTATAGAGGTATAACTGGTTGGTTAATAATTAGTTAATAATTCTTAGATCCAATTGAGTTCAGTTTTTGATAGTTTAGTACTATGGTCGGCCTGGCTTGATATCAAGGTAGCCCGACCAGTCTTTTTTTAAAAATAAGAAAAAAAAATTAATTATAATTGCATAATTGATTGGTTAATAATTAGTTAATAATTTGTAGATCCAATTGAGTTCAGTTTTTCATGGTTTAGTACTATGGTCGGGCTGGCTTGATATCAAGCTGGCCCGACCACTGTATTTTTAAAAAAAAAATAGGTTAAAAAATTAAAATTGTGGTAATTAAATAGTTAAAAATGTCCATAATGTTTTCATTTGGTTGTGCTAATATGGTTCTTCCAGCTTGATGGAGCTCAATATCAGCACAATAATATCATCTGAACTAGTGTAAATCCTCTGTATATTAGCACAAAAAATTATTATTATTATTAAATACACAAAGCAGAATTTTGCAAAATGTAATTTTTTAGATTCAGGAGACTTTTCAAAATGACCAATTTAGTTATAGGATCCTACAATAAATTACAGAAAGTAATAACAAATGAACAAATTAACGACTGTGAAACTTTGTTTATCGATTAACATTAATTATTTAAATGCTAAGGCTGTGATTTATTAAACAATTTTCATACACACCTTTGTAAATGTTGATACTGTCTCCTCCAACATGCTTCAGCACCGCCTTTGCTTTTCCACTGCGATCTATGTAGTATAACACAATTAAATAAACTCTTTCAGGAAACCACTTATAACTGCATAACTTAATTGATTAGTAGAAAAAACAGCCATTGACTCACTGGCACTTAACACGCACAAGTTAAAATACTCCCTCAACACAACACGACCACTGTGGTTGAGGTCCCAGCACAAGCACGAGCACTTCTCTGTCTGGCATTTTAAGGTCCATGTAGTCCAACAGATGATGCCCTTAGCAACACACATCCTCTCTTTTGCTGCAGATACTTTCGCTTGTCTGTCTTGGACACTGGGCTTGCTCGACTGAAACTAGAAACATAATTTCAGTGCAAATTCTCACCGATGACAAATTGCATCGGTACTGTGAATAGCTCTCCTGGATGCGAACAATAATATTATACTTATCACGTTGACTGTCGTGTGCATTAAATACGATTTACGTTAAATGAAAATCTTCATGTGTAAAAACATTGCGTGTTAATCGAGTTTTTAAACTGTCTATTAATTGGTCTTTATTAAGATCTAATAGTACAGTTTTAGGAACTCTACTAAACACTACTTTTGCTTAGTGGAGCGATTTGAAATTATAAATGAACGTCAGTTAATACGGTTAGTGTTTTTGTTTAGTGTGTAGTATCTATTGAAAGTAAACTTTAACGTGGAGTTGGATGTTGCTCAGGTGAAAATGTGTGAGAATTATTAATCAAATAACTTCACACGTTTTATTTAAATCGAATCTATTAGGTTATCTTCTTCTTCTTCGTAATTTATGGCCTCGGCTACTAGGCCCTGTTAAGCGGTCACAGTAATTTTGTATAATTTAATAAATAGAGTTTCGCTATCCCCGAGGAATAGAAAGGGGTTTACGGAAAATACACACGTAGTTGCAAGGATGAGTAATAAATGAAAAGATTGTAAGGATATAGGTGATTGTAAAGGATGAAAAAGAGATGGTGAAAAAGGATTTGTTAAACAACCACGTGTGGGTCAAACGCGAGCAGGGATGGAACGCACAACTCACCATCGACATCCGCTCTGTTCGGGGTCCAGAACGGAACTCCTATTAGGTTATAGAAACAAGCAAGAAAACAACAATCGCTGTTTTTTTTTTTAATATTAATTTATACTTACAATTAATAAAATTACTCTACCCGTTTCAATTAAATCAAATCATTCGTCTTTGTAAACAAACAAAACAATGTCGAGTCTCAGCCAGCGCCGGCCAACCAAAACATGTTCCGCCGAGTCACGCGTGATTTTCCTGCTCTCCATTGGTCTAAAACGCGCGGTGCACGATATTTTTGGTGCCGGTGCCGGCAGTGCACTCGGCATCCAGTTTGTTGTTTGTGCCGGTTTAAAAGACGCGAGTTTAAAATCGAATGATTTAACAAGTGTTTGCGTTTTTCTCTTCGCAATTGTAAATTATTCATGTGAATTGTTGAGGGTGATTTGGGAGATATTAGTGTGAACAGAATGTAGAAATGGTGAGCGTTTTTCTGATTAATGTAACAATTATCGCTTTACTTATTTAACTCGTAATTAGTAGTGATGGGCAAGATCGATCAAAAAAGATCGACTGATCGATCCTTGCAAGTGATCGATCCGCTCGATCTCTTTGAGCGGATCGATCTTTTCGATCGGATCGATCTTTTCGATCGGATCGATCTGTTCGATCGGATCGATCATTTCTGACCGCTCGATCGGCTTGATCTTTTCGACGACTCGATCTTTTCGGACGGCTCTATCTTTTCGAGCGACTCGATCTTGGGGGCGGTTCGATCAGTGCGAACGGGTCGTGCTGATCGATGTGATCAATCGGCTCGATTAGATTGGTCATATCGATCGGCACAAGTGGATTGATCAGGTTGTGCGGCTCGAGCAATGATCTTTTTGAGCGGATCGATCATTGAACGATCACACTATTTTTGTATTCTGTTTTACGCAAAGTGAGACAGCATTTATTAAAAAAATGATATAGGCAGGGTCTTGGCAGGGCTGAGAAAAAATTACTAATGAGCCGGTTGTTTTTCCCGGGCTAGTCTCACACTTTATATCCGAGCGTGCTATTATATTATAGAGATTTTAATAAAAATTTATAATATTTCATTTCATATTAGCTATTTATATATTTACTAAATACATAAATAGCTAATATGAAATGAAATATTATAAATCTTTATTAAAATTAATACTATTTAGTAACAGCTAATAACGTTAAAAATAACTAGTTATCACCATTATTGAAAATTAACTGCTTCCCTCATCTTTAGTGTATACTAAAGAACAAAAATGGTGATGTGTTCATCATAGTACTTTCCCCGTTTAATTATATAATTGAATATAATTAAAAATAAATTAATTAGAAATATTAACACAGCAACCGGGGAATGGAATCGAACCCGCACTTCTCAATTAAGAGTCCGGTGCGCTAACTGCCTGCGCTACGATACTTGATTTAAATAATGCCTTATTGGTGTTATAATATTCGATCCAACAGTATATATCTATTTATTTGATTTTATTTTTTTGAAACCTGTTTCTGTTTTCGTTTATTATGAGTATCACATGCTAATAATTTTGTCTTTTTCTGCTGGCATATACGTCTTTGCGCTCTCTTGAACGCTAAACGTCTGTACCTTTCATTTTATGCTTACTAGAATTTCTGGATACAGATGTTTATTTATTTCATGAGTAAGTTATGGCTCGCTCTTGAAAATGAATTCGTCATCATTCCTAACTTATGATTTTTTTTCCGTTAAGAGGCAATATGCTAGCCCGCTCGGTTCGAAATCCACCGATTCCCCTGGTTTTCGTTCCCCACCACTCGCTCTATTACGGACGGAGTTTTAGTGTATTCCCCTCAACCGAAGCGCGCTGGGAAATACACGCATGGCACGCTCTCGTTACAAATACGTTTTTTTTTAATTCAGCTCAGATTGATTCAAGGGCACGTGTTCACGATGCGTTCGGCCGATTGCCGACATATACCGAATGTACCGTTTCAAGACGGTTCGGTTCACCTCCAGGGAATTTCCATGTTCATATTTTGATTGATTTATGATCCCTAGTATTTTGATTAAATAGTTCAAATCATATTAAACTCATTCTGTTATTTAATATCAAGCTTTTATTTTATATTTTGAATCAGTTTTATTCGAATGATCGCAGAAAAATCACGACGAAACTAAAATACTACCGTATAAATGTTCAATTACTTAGAATTGAAAATAATTTCTTAGAAAATGATTTCAATATCATTGTTATATCACTTTTTATTTGAATGACAATGCTGGTAAATGGGGCTGAAGAAGAAATATGACTTATATTATTTTTCAATTTATTTACTGTTATAATTTTTACAACAAATAACAAATATAAATCTGGGTCTTCGACTCCAAGAAACAGTACCCGATTAATACATACACTAAGTCTTTTCGAAAAATGCCCAAAAATAACATTTTAATGAGCGGAGATTTCTTGTTTTGTGTTATGTTTCAGTTATCTACAAACTGAAACATAACACAAAATGTGAATAATATTTACAATTAAAGATCTATTAGTGAAGGATGCTATGAGTATGTATTATTTATAACACTAAAACATCATAATTATTTCCTATGTTGATGTTTGTGACAGGTGTTACGCTTTTGTTTTTAATTTTTTGAGCATCTAAAATAAATTTAGGCTCCCTAATTGGCATTTTGCGAGGATGTCGTGGATCTACTAATTCAGGCAGAATACATTCTGTATAAAATCGTACCAATTTAGGTAACATATTTTGTGTCCAAAACTGATTATTTTTTCTAATGTATTCTACTTTCAGTGGAAAATTATGGCCAACCCAAACTGCGAATATGCACCCTGTTTTATTAGTAACAGCTAATTGCCCTTGGATTTGATAATACCATTTATCTTTAGTGTTTAATTTAATTTGTTTAGTTTTGTGATCAAATTTCCAAAATGTGATTTTTTTTTGCATAATGGCTTCATCTGCATCTATATTATATGACGAATATGGGCACTTTATCTCAACGAGAACATCGGTCCCCACGATACCGTCTGGAGATGCTCCAAGGAAGGGTATTTCGTTGTGTATAAAAATTCCACACTTGTTGATTATTATATTCTCCTGTTCTTGTAATTGTTTAATTGCTATATCTTCATTGTTTTTTCCATGCTCTATAGCTTTTGATTTACTTTCATAAGTACCATAAATAATTTGTTTAACTAAATTAGCACAGCTTGTTGTCTCTCTTCTAGTGCAAACTGAATAAAAAGAAGAAGCTGTTAATAATTTTCTCCTTATTTCCATCCACTTTCCACTTTGACACTGTAACACTGTTTCCTTCTGTAAGTTATCCCGTTCTTTATCCGATTTTTCTAGATTTTTTAAGAAACAATTTTTTTCGATATTTAAAATATCTTCGTCGAGATCTGCTTGAAAACATTTATCTCCATAATCATCATCTTGATCTACTTTACTTATTGCAGCTATTTTTCGCTTACACTTTTCCCTACGTAATTTACTATATTGCGCATTTTTATTTTTTTTAATTTCTAGTCGTTTTACTAAATTAGATGGACTACGGTTATAAATTGATTTTATAAATGAAGTATGCGGCATTTTTGAATTAAATGAAACAGTGGCTCCGTAGCACCGTGCGCCATATGACTGTTTTGTAGAAAAATTTATTCTTTTTCCACCTACAAATTTTGCGATAATTGAATTAAATTGTTCTACAATATTGCTCGTCTTACATTGTAGCAAACTTCTACTTTGATTTGATATAGAAGATAGTATTTGTTTAAGGCGGACAAGTAGTTCGGGACACTTCATTTTTATATCTGCATAAACATTTTGTTCTAACTTCTTATCACAAAAATATGCCTCGCATTGCTGGTGCTCACCAAATATATGTAAGAGAGAATTGTCAATGTCTTTTTTTAATAATAATATTTGATTAACATTATTTGTTTTTTTTCTATAATCTATGGCACCTTTGAATCCTTTCCTAAACCGTAAAATATTTTTTGAGACATAATTCCTATATTTAATTGGAAACCGGGTGTCTTTAGAAACAATTTTTAATTTATTACAAAAATTTCTCAATAAATGGTTTGAACATTCAATCTTTTCAATTGTTATGTTTGAATATGGACGTGATTCCAGTAGTTTCTTATAAGTGCTACTATCGCCGTCCGCAATAATTTTATAATATTTTATACCATACATATCTTCACTCATTTTAAAACCTTCTACTAAAATATCAGATTCCATGCCAGTTGATGAGCCTATATAATTTTTAAAACATCTGTGTATTGTATTGGGATATCTAGTGCACGAATAACAAAATTTATTTCGAATGCCCATATATAACACTTTTCCAGTGTGTTGTCCTACTATTGCAGCCACGCCAGATAGGGCATTGTAATTTTGTTTGTATGATCTTTTGGACCAACAACCATCCGCAACTACCGTTATTAATGGTATGCCATATTCGTCAATACTGCCTATTTTTTTAGCATAATCACACTCATCTTTAGCTGCTTTTTTCATTTCAATAATTGCTGATTTTTCCCATCCATCACTGACAAACTCATGGCATTTTGAGTAGAGTCTATTTGTCATGAATGGGATTTGTAACACAGAAAATAATTCATCCATATTAGTAAATCCAGAACCAATACTCATAGCACCCTGCACTAAATCATTATTAATGTCTTTTGTTTCTGAGGTCGATATTTTAAATTGTGAATTACACATATTACATCTCAAGGAAAAGTCTGATTTAAGCCCAGTTCTATTTTCATTACGAAAAACAATATTATTTAAATTGCAGCCAAATCGATTTCCATGGTTTGATATTTCAACCAATTGTTCAAAAAAATATTGGAAATCTATTATTCTCCGATTTTCAATAATTCCCAAATCCTCAAATATTTTACTTTTCGTAACATAATTACTATTTTGAATTCTGTTTGCTTGTTTATCGTGGTCTATATCTGAAAGAAAAATAGACGCATTAAGTGCGGGTTTATTTAAGTTAAAATCTTCAAATTACCTTCAATCATAAAACCGTTATAATTTGTACTGCTTGGGCCTGATTGTTGATCGTGGCCGATATCTGAAAGAAAGTTAAATATATACTCTATAGATATGTTTGTCCGTGTCATTCATACCTTCATTCAAATAATTATAATTTTTGATTGTGCTGCTTGGGCCTGGTTGTTGATCATGGTCGATTTCTGGATGAAAGTTAAATATAACCACACATACCAATATGATTGTCACAATTTTACTTTTATTTATTTAAATATTATTTTCGTTGTAAATTTCAAATGTCTTACCTTTAATCAATTCATTATAATGTTTAATTCCAATTTGTTTTTGGTCTTGGTTAATATCTGAAAGAAACCGTATAAAATATAAACACAGTTTTCAAATAAAAGTTTCTCGAGATAAAAAAAAATATTATATGTGATATAATTTGTTTGCAGTGTTCTTTTTAACATGAAAACAGTAGTCTACTTTAATAATTCGGTATCACTTATTTCGGATTGATACATTTGTAACAAAGAATTAAACATTTATTAATATTATTCGGAAAGTTAACAAATGAGTAGTAATGTGTAGAAATTAAGAACACAACAATGGAACTAAAATCTAATAAATATTCTATTGTTTTACAATTGTGGGAATTTATTTTACTTTTGATTGTGTTTCACCATTATACTGAATTTAACTAATAATTTTATGTGTATTTTAAAAATTAGTATTGATCGCTATTTTCATAGTTAATTGAACACACAATGTATACATTATTTTCTTAAAGCTATAAGATATTACGCAAAACCCGCCGCAGCTCATAACTTTGTAATTTTCATCGCATTTAAAATAATGATTAATTAACACTATATAAAATGTATAATTAAACTTACCTGCATTGTTATTTTCAACTGATATTTCTTTCATAAATTGTACAGTTTCATCTCGAGAAATATTATCTAAAATGCTATCAAGAATGTCTCCTACAATTTTCTGTTTCTTTTTATAATAAATATTATTAAAATCTAAATATCTTTTCTTTGGGCGCGAAGTAACCCTATTTCGAAAAGTATTAGATTTTCCCATTTTCACTTCAACAAACTATCGCACAATTTATACGTATTCAATTCCGGCGGATTGTAGTAAAAACATCAATAAACACGACCGTCAATTCTGAACAGAGAATACGAATTGGGTAAATTCACTGTACTGTCATGTTTTTTTGCCCTCTGCCAAGTAAGCAATAACAAAAATTATATGACATTACAAAATTTACAGAATATAAAGGCAAAACTTGCAAATATAACATTAATCGAAATTACGTTCCTGTGACAAATCCTCTTTTGATTATATAAAAAACAATCAAAATGAATTATAATACAATTTTATCAAACAATAAAATTTTCAAAAGCTGACAATTTCACCAAAATATACATTTTCATTTTCGAATATTGTAATATTTTGTACATTACAAATCGATTACCTTCAATTTATTTATATACGCGATAATCAGTGTTTCTTTCAGCTTATTTAATCCGGGGGGGCTGATCAGATATTGGGGGGAAGGGGAGGTGGGGCAGCTCATTTCGTGTATTATCATAGCATTATTTCGACTTAGGGCAGTAAATGTTTCATACAAACTGAAAATATGCGAAACGCATTTTATAATACATTTACGTTACGATGGTAATCATAATTCACATTTTACGTGTATCGACGAAATTTCTCCGGGGGGGCGGTACAGTTTCACCGGGGGGGCTTCGCCCCCCCGGACGGGTGCCTGAAAGAGGCACTGGCGACAATAGTAAAGAAATGTCGAATACAATAAAATGAAAAGATAAATAAAGATTTGAGGAAAAATCATACATTTTAAATAATACTGGTACCTAATTATTATTTTGAATAGTATCGTCAAAAGTAACACAACCCACACATTAATAAATCGTCAAAATCAATTAATTCGAACGAAAATCATAAAAAATAATTATTCTTATCTAAAAAAAAAAAAAAATACAAAGATCCTAAAAATAAAAAAAAATAACTAAAATTGTAGCGTAAGGAAAACGTTAAAATTGGAAAATTTAACAAAACCGGCTTATTATAATTTACACAAACCACACAATTGGCAATAGTTAATAAAATGGTCAACATTGATAAATTCAACAAAAATTTGTCAAATTTGATAAATTTAATTTTAAAAATGAATTATGAAATTTTATCTTCTTTTATAAAATTTGTCGAATTTGTGTTGAATTTATGAATGTTCACGATTTTATCAATAACATCTACTCAAATTGTCCTGGTTGCACTCCGGATGCAATTATGATAATATTAATATAACACAATATTTGTGTCTGATTAAATTTCGTTTCCTTTATTTTAAAACACAATCATGTTAAATTTTGTACTCGTGTAATAATTGTTTAAAATAAAAAAAAATATATATATATTTTAAAAGCATTTGAACCCGGGCTCAGATTGAGCGCTACGTCCGAAATTAGGCCGTGCGTGATTTCGGCAAATGCTCGAAAACAGCCAACACCGTTGTTGAATCAAGAAATGCATGAATAAGAATTCAATACCCTTGAAATAGTAACAATAACAAACAGAGAACACTCGCTGCGCGCAGGCATCGTGGGAGAGAGCACGCAAGTGTAACTAAGAGAGAGAGTTTCTCACAGTCGGCAGTGCTGGCGAAGGGTGGGGATAGCGCCTGAGATGTAAACGCAATTATAATGTAAAACACATAATACTGGAATCATAATAACAAAGTTATTTGTCGATAAAATATTAATATAAAAATCGATTTATGTTAAGGAAGGTACAAAGACCATCTTGACCTTTTTTTAATTTTGATAACTATTATGATTGTTCCGTAAAAAATGTTATAATCCTAGGCAAATTAACTAAATCATGCATTTATTAATAATTATTATTTGCAATATTTATTATATAAGTTGAAATATAAAAAACTACACAATCGAGAATGTACCTTTAGGAATGCCTACGATTTATTTCGTTTCCATGTATGAATAAATAAACTCCCTAGAATGCTTCCCGTTTGATGGTTTTAGGGACAATTAATACGCGCGCTCGGGCAACACACTACCTCTTAATATTTAGTTTCAATTTATTTTTTTATAAAAATTTTTTTTTTAGTCATTATTTCTGTGCATTTTGCAAGTATTTATTTGTTTTCATATTCTTTTAGTGATTAGTTTTGTTGAATGAACGAAAATATATTTAGTCTTGGTTTGCCATATATTTGGTGTTTACCCGTGTTTTTTCATGTACCTATTTTTGATTGTTTATTTTATTATTTTTACCTAAGTGTTGCTAACTAGCATTACCGAATTTAGAATGTTTTTCCTTGTCTTTTTTGTGAATTTATTATTCGCGCTTTGTGCATTCCTGCATTTCTATCCTAATAATTTTTTTTGTTATTCTTCCTTTTTTAGTGTGTTTATTTTATAAAAAGTAGGCCAGCGATTGAACTTGGCATACCAACACGTTTGTTTTGATTTTTGAATCACTTGCGTTTGCATTTTTTTTTATTGGTGTCTGGAATGTCGGTTAGTGCTTCTTTATGATTATTCTGCCTCGTTTTGCTTAAGCGCCTATTTTCTGAATATAGGTCAGCGTTTGGATTTGAAATTAAAACGCTTGCTTTGTTATGTTGAAGTATTAATGATGAATGTGTTATTAATAAATATAATGCCTTACCCATATTTATTCCAAGTTACAAATAAAAATAGCGAAATCTACCAAGTTGATCCCGTTTGTATTGATAAAAAAGAAGCGTAAACACTAGTTTTTCAATAATTACACTTACATTTCACTCACAAATTATATTCGTAATTAACGCTTTTTTGGAAGGTTATGTTCACCGTTTACGGTCTAATTTATTACTACACAGAATTCTTATTAACCCATTAGGCGCTATTGATGCATTAGCGCAACATTATTAATTTTATGTTAATTAAATGATTAAATAAGTGAATTTGATATTTTATATTATTTGACTTGACGATGTATGACGAAAACCGTAAATGTTTTATTATTTAAATATTTCGATTATTACTCATTTAAAAAAATGTTTTCAGTGTATTTCTAACTTTACTATATTTCAGTGTTTTATACGCGTGACGCATGAAGTAAAATTTCGAGTTTAGAAAAGCCCCGTGAAAATTTGTCGAGGGTCGCTGTGCGACCCTCGACAAATTTTCTACGCGGGGCTTTTCTAAACTCAAAATTTTACTTCATGCTTAATCTGGGAGTGGAAATACTCGTTCTAAACTTCATATTGCACGATTTTATATAAAATCGACGAGTGCCTTACATTTACAGTGTAGACCTTATGTATATTTAAAAGAAAAATTCACAGTATTTAATATAATAAGTCATTCGTAGAAATCTATAATTGCTTGGTCGTTTATAGGTTAACATCACTACAGTTTACTTATTTTGAAATTTAGCTTTGAATTTGATATAAAAATAAGCTTACGAAAGAAAACGAATATACAACTTACGTTTTAAGGTTATTTAAAAATAAACAATAGTTTTTAATATTGTTCTTTTAGTTACGTGAAGTGTTTTCTAATAATTATTGTAGTAATCTCTTTCTTCACTGACTAGTTTTATTTACTAAATGTACATTTCAAACACTATGTGTTCATTCTCAATAGAAATACAATTAACAAATAAAATAAACATATTTGTCAATTTATTACTATTGAGAATAAACACATAGTGTTCGAAATGTACATTTAGTAAATAAAACTAATCAGTGAAGAAAGAGATTACTACAATAATTATTAAACAATAGTTTATTCTATCGCAAACCATTCTACTAATCTAACCTAACCTAGAAGTATGTAAAATCGCTAACGTGTGCAAAGATACTGCTGCTTTGTTTGCCTCTCCTGATAAGCAAATGGATGAGTAGTTTATTCTATTAAAAACCTTTCTTCTAACCTAATCTATCCTAGAAGTACGTGGAATTGGCATCATGCGCAAAGCGACTTACGCAATCTATTCTATTGCAAACCTTTCTCCTAACCTAACCTAACCTAACCTAGGCATTGTGCGCAAAGAGACTTACGCAGTGATTTCTATTGCAAACCCAACCTAACCAAGAAATGGAATAGGCATCGGGCGCAGAGGCTTACGCAATGTATTCTATTGCAAACCTTTCTGCTAACCTAACTAAGAAGTGTGTGGAATAAGCATCGTGCGCAAAGAGACTTACGCAATTTATTCTATTACAGACCTTCGTTCTTAGCTAACCTAACCTAAAAGTAAAGGTTATATGGAATAGAATAGGCATCGTACGCAAAGAGACATACGCAATGGAATATTCATCATGTATATACAATTTATTCTATTGCAAACCTTTCTCCCAACCCAACCTAACCAATTCTATTGCAAACCTTTTTCCTAACCTAGCCTAGAAGTGTGTGGAATGGGCATCGTGCGCAAAGAGACATTAGCAACATATTCAATTTTAAACCTTTAACTAAAACCATCAATCAGAAGAAATGTGTCATTAATCGCTTGGTTTATTAGTCAGTCTCAAAATTCCTTTAAATGTTTCACACCTAAATTCTTCTGTATTAGTTTGTTCATCAATTTTCAATAAATTCGTTCTTTTCAGAACCACCAAAAATATTTAAGAAGCCTACATGTACTAAAATAGTCTTAAAGTTATTATATTTTCATTTAATTGCATAGAACCTATAATTGTTTAAAGTGTATTAAAATTAAATAGTATGTATTATAAAGTTACCACCGTAAAGCGTCACCCCTGACGGACATAAAATATTGGAAAATTAGATAATGTCAAACATAACCAAATTTTTATATCGGTTAGGTTAGGTTTTATTAAAGAAAGGATATGAAAGTGACAATGAAATAATGTAAATGAAAGAAATTATCGAAACACTTTGTTTATTTTCGACACTTTAAATGACAATTAACTAACAAGTCCTAAGTTTGATACACTCATTCTAAATCACAATTTTATTCACATACTGTTTATATATTTGCATTTTGATGAAAAAGACATGCAGAGGGTTAACCGTGGAAGTAACTACGGTGCAAGTGGGCATTGGTTAAAAGTCATAAGTTATTACTAGAACATTGCATTGATTACTTTTACATACAACGGCACTCGGTGGGGAAGTGAACTTTTTTTTTTATTTTATGGTAAAGTTTTTTATTCGACAATTGATCGCGATCAGACTTGTACTAACGCGTCAGGCGTACGATTTTACGTCAGTATTGACCCACCTGAGAATTTGATTCGGTGTACAAAGTTTGGAAATGTTTGACAATTTGTTAAAATGAGTCGGCCATTGTAAACATCCACATGTTAAGAACCACTGGAGTGGGTGCTGCTGCCATGCACCAGAGAAGCTAGAGTTACGAGGAAATTCACACATAAACTTGGGCCCATTTTAGGACCTGTGTGCATCACTTATGATTCTAGCTATTATGGTTTTTTCGAAAAAAAATCATAAAACTTGCAATTATTTTCAATCACAAAACCGATGCACACCGGACCTATTTTTGCCCCCTGGACATTTCTGTAGATTTTCATGAAATTGCCTGGGAAAGCTCAAATAAAAATTTACACTCGTATTGTAAATTTTGACATGCTGCCCTGCTTCTAGGGGTTAGATACCACCCCACAGCCATTTAACAGTCTACACTTATTTTAATAGATGGCAATCAGAAAAAAACTTAGTTTAATTCAACACACTGCCACCCCCGGTTCAAGTGGCCCGTTACACCGGCTAAAAGATGTACTTTTCAAACTCCACTTTTGCGTCGAGGATTGGATTGGATTAGAAAAAGGATCGCACGTTACTAATGACAACTGAGAAACGTTTAACACCACGCTGCTTAATATGTTTGTCTCTTTGCGCCCCAAAAATTAGGTAATCACTTAATTTCCGCTTTAGGTATAAAACGTACACCGCTCCCTCTGTAACATTAGTCTTGTAATAACTTTCATAATAATCGTCTGACCGAAACTAGTCAGTTTTAAAAATAAAAATAAACAGTGAAAGTGTTTATTAATTTTAAATCAGTTTTAAGTTCAGTGTTCATGCTACTATGTGAAACCTCCTCAATATATAATATCGTCTGAACTTGTGTAAATCTTCTGTATATCAGCACAAAAAAATTATTATTATTATTACACAGAGCAGAATTTTGCAAAATGTAATTTAATTTTAAGATTCAAGAGACTTTTCAAAATGACCAATTTAGTTATAGGATCCTACAATAAATTACAATAAGTAATAACCAATGAACAAATTAACAATTTTGAAACTCTGTTTATCAATTAACATTAATTATTTAAATGCTAAGGCTGTGATTTATTAAACAATTTTCATACACACCTTTGTAAGTGTTGATACTCTCTCCTCCAACATGCTTCAGCACCGGCTCTGCTCTTCCACTGCAATCTAGGTAGTTTAACACAATTAACTAAATTCTTTTAGAAAACCACTTATAACTGCATAACTTAATTGATGAGTAGAAAACACAGCCATTGACTCATTGGCACTTAACACACACAAGTTAAAATACTCCCTCAACACAACACGACCACTGTGGTTGAGGTCCCTGCACAAACACGAGCACTTCTCTGTCTGGAGTTTTAAGGTCCATGTAGTCCAACAGATGATGCCCTTAGCAACACACATCCTCTCTTTTGCTGCAGATACTTCCGCTTGTCTGTCTTGGACACTGGGCTCGCTCGACTGAAACAAGAAACATAATTTCAGTGCAAATTCTCACCGATGACAAATTGCATCGGTACTGTGAATAGCTCTCCTGGATGCGAACAATAATATCATACTTAACACGTTGACTGTCGTGTGCATTAAATACGATTTACGTTAAATGAAAATCTTTATGTGTAAAAACATTGCGTGTTAATGAAGTTTTTAAACTGTCTATTAATTAGTCCTTATTAAGATCTTATAATACAGTTTTATGAATTCTACTAAACACTACTTTTGCTTAGTGGAGCGATTTGAAACTATAAATTAACGTCAGTTAATACGGTTAGTGAATTTTGTTTAATATTTAGTATCTACTGAAAGTACACTTTAACATGAAGTTGGATGTTGCTTAGGTGAAAATGTGTGAGAATTATTAATCAATTTAAATCCAATCTATTAGGTTATAAAAACAAGCAAGAAAACAAAAATCGCTGTTTTTGTTTAATATTAATTTAACACTTACAATTAATAAAATCACTCTACCCGTTTCAATTAAATCAAATCACTCGTCTTTGTAAACGAACAAAACACAAACAAAACAATGTCGAGCCTCAGCCAGCGCCGGCCACCCAAAACATGTTCCGCCGAGTCACGCGTG
Organism: Philonthus cognatus; assembly: GCA_932526585.2. Lineage (NCBI taxonomy): Eukaryota > Metazoa > Arthropoda > Insecta > Coleoptera > Staphylinidae > Philonthus > Philonthus cognatus. Next base: position 61,326 of record OW052241.1, on the reverse strand, counting down.
ATGTTCCTGCTCCCCATTGGTCTAAAACGCGCGGTGCACGATATTTTTGGTGCCGGTGCCGGCAATGCACTCGGCATCCAGTTTGTTGTTTGTGCCGGTTTAAAAGACGCGAGTTTAAAATCGAATGATTCAACAAGTGTTTGCGTTTTTCTCTTCGCAATTGTAATTATTCACGTGAATTGTTCAGGGTGATTTGGGAGATATTAGTGTGAACAGAATATAGAAATGGTGAGTGTTTTTCTGATTAATGTAACCATTATTGCTTTACTTATTTAACTCGTAATTAGTACACAGTGGAGTGTTGTAACGTCGCTTCTGATTTTTATCAATTTTCTATTGATAACAGATTGCTACAAGTTCCTTTTTATTACTTCCTCAATTTACCTATGTAAAAAACTGGGTACCACTGGTGAGACTGGAGTGACACACAATGTACACAAAACTTGGTTCAAGTTGAGAACCATTTATATACATAAGCTTAGAACAAACGAACGTGTTATCGTAGGACAAAGCGACCACGAAACAACACTAATGCCCAGTTGCAGAAACACTCATCAAAAATGATGTTAGTTTGATGGATCGTTAACGAACCATCAAACATTTTATGAACTGTCAATGGTTTGTTAATGACTCGTTAATGGAGCATCAGTCTTTCATCAATTTTTGATGAAATGTCACATTGATGGCTCATTAACGGATCAATAATTGAATATTATGTTGCAGAAACAACATTCAGGTACAGATGCTTCGTTAACGAATTGTTACATTTGAATGACAAATATCTTCAGTTAATGAACCATCATAAATCAATTTCGAGTGCTCTACATAACATAACCTTAATAAAATTCACAAACTGACCTAAAAATACATATAAGCTAAATAAATTGGGTAAGTAAATTTGTAAGTAAGATTGCAAATAGTACCTTAAATTCACATTTCATATTTTAGAAAATGTCGGGTCTGTCTGATCTGTCTGATTTGTCCGATGATGACTACCATCCCTGTAGAATCAGGCACATTCCCGATCGAAACAATCCATTTCTAACACTGGATGAACATGAATTTAAAAGTCGATACAGATTGAATAAAGAAACGGTCACAGATTTATTGCATTTATTTGGTAGGAGAATTAGACCATTTACTTAACGCAATAAATCTATTGATTCAATCAAATATTAATTTGTCTCCGCTTCTACGCCTCGGGAAGTTTCCATATCGTTAATGGTGATCTTATCCATGTAAATAAGTCCACTGTCTGCCGCATTATCAAGAGAGTGACTACACATATTGCCTCTTTATCCCGGGAATATATTAAAATGCCTGTTACTCAGGATAATTTAACACACGTAAAGGCTGGATTTTATAAAATTGCTGGATTTCCACGTGTGATCGGTTCCATTGACTGCACACATATTAAAATACAGTCTCCTGGTGGGGAAAGAGCTGAATTATTTAGGAACCGCGAACAGTATTTTAGCATAAATGTTCAAGCTATTTGTGATTCGTATTTAAATTTGCAACATTTAATAGCTCGGTGGCCAGGATCAGTTCATGACAGCACTATCTTTAATGATTCACCACTTCCAGTTGAATTTGAAATGGGCCAGTATGGAAATGTTTTTTTGTTGGGAGATAGTGGCTATGCGTGCAAGAACTATTTATTAACTCCATTGCTTCGCCCAGCAAGTCCCAGTGAAGAAGCTTATAATCGCGCTCACATAGCCACAAGAAATCCAATAGAACGTTTCTTTGGAGTCCTGAAAAGAAGGTTTCCGTGTCTGCAATTGGGCCTGCGTCTCAAGTTAGAAACTGTTCTGGAAGTTATAGTTGCTTGTGGAGTTTTACATAACAACTGCAACAGCCATAACGATATAATGTTAGAAGAAATTGATTACGATGAAGGACAGGAAGAAGAGGAAGAAATTGTAGAACAGAATATTCAGCGCAACAATCCCAATTACGCCACAAGAAATACACTAATAAATACCACTTTTCACGTCTGACAATAAAACTAGTGTTTAAAGCAATACAAAATTTATTTTAAATTATCTAATTCTATTTGTAACTTTTTTATTGTAAAATTATAAATTTTTTTTGATATATTCCCTCTCTACGTGCATTGAAAATTTTTTGTTTAAAATATAATTGTCTATATTGGTCAGCCGACAATAATTACTTTTTTTTTTTATCACTCTCTTTGCCTTAAGAGCTCTGGCACGTTCTGGTAATATTTGCGGCGCCTCAGAAATAACCGGCAACAGGGCTAAAGTATCAGGTTCAGGATCGGGTGTGGAGTTTGTGTCGGGAATTTCAGTGACAGGAATATCTTGAGCTATGAAGATCAAAATTAGTATAAAAATATAAGTGCAATTATAAAGCATTACAAAAGTATATGGCAGCCGAGTCATGGAAATTGGATAGGGGTTGTACTTGACCCTGCAGCTCCGCTAAAAACCTTTCCTGCTCTTGTGACAGTGTACATACTGATCTCCCTCCTCCAGTTTTCAATGTTTCTTGCTTAAAACAACATAATATAATTAATTAAAATATTAATTATTACAAAGTGCACTGTTGTAACAAATACCTTAGATGTTGAGGCTATACATTTAGCCAATTTTAATGTATCTGAATATTCTTTTTGCTAAAAAAATAGTTTGAGATAAGTCTCAAAATGTTTAACTGAATAAAGGAAAACCATACATGTTCCATCCCTACATTCTTTCGGACGTCCCGTTTTATGTTGTCATACAGACTTTTCAATTGTTTGGCACTCCTATTATTGGATTCAGCCGAACTATTGAAAAGTGTTGTGATGTTATCCCATGTAGAAGTTTTTTTCTCCACATAAATAGCTTTGGTAGATTTGTTTTCTAGAATGTCTTTATTTCTAAGGAATAGAAAGTAGGAAAGGATTAAAAAATACTATATGAAACCGTATCCGGAAAGTTCACCGACTGCAACTCACCGAAAGTATTTCACCGACTTGTAATTAAGAGATCGGAAAATTTGTCAAATGGAAAATTCAACGATTAACAATTCATCGAATGGAAAACACACCGATGGAGGAATAAATTACATAAATTTATGTGCAGGATAAATTAAAATATTACTTTCCACATATTATTTACAACATATCTCAAATATATTTTACATATGAAGAGTCGACGGGAAAAACGATGAAGCTCACAATATTATAAATTTTCAGAAGAGCACTTTTAAGATAATAACCGCATTCAAGTACTAATAATAATGATTCTTAACAGGCTAAAATAATGTGACTCTTATTTTACTTCGCAGTTTTAAGATACTCACTGTTCAACTAGAGCTAGAAGAACATTCTTCTCCGTGGCAGTATAATTTTTTCTTGTATTCCTAAAAGGTTGAGATTGCCCATTAGATTTATATATTTTCGTAAATCGTTAACAAAACTTACATTTTCTAATCAAACTCCACAGTATAACCACACACAACACCGCAAGAATAAATCCAAACGCCACTGACAGTAATAAAAATACAAACAACGAATGTTTCTAACCTCAATCGGGGGCTTGCGCGGGGATATTTTGCGACGTTGTCAAATCAAACAATCATCAATGATACATCCTGTGATGAAAGTTTGACGAGAGTTCAATTTGCTTTGTGCAACGCAATTTAATTTTGATGAACATCAATTTTTGATGGTTCATCACAAGATGATAGATTTGAATGTCGTTTCTGCAACCGAGCATAAGTGTTACTTGTGCTGGATCCTTGCGGTCGCAGTGGAGGGTAGCATAACTACCCACTCACTTTCAATAGATAGATAGATACTTGTGCTGTCGTAAACACAAAATAATATAACTTCTTACTCGAAGGGTTTTTACAAGATTAACTCCAAGAAGGTATGTTGGTCTCCTCGACACTAGAACAACCCCACTTCTTTCGTTGATAACAATATATTTAAATCTAATTAGGCACACACATAACATTGGGAAGCAAAGTCTAGGAGTTGAAGCTGAAAATATTTACTTTACAATAATGAGATTGAGACTAGACCTTAATAGTATTTACTAATGATAAAATAGAAATGCGAATAATATTTAAGTTTGAGCTAATGAGCTATTTGCTGTTCCCAATGTTATCTGTGCGACAGAATATCCATAATACTAGATAATAGCTAATGACAAATAAGTAGACGTTGAAAAAAAAATATATTTATGTTATTGAAAAATATTTACTCCGCAACAATGAAGTCGCCAATGTGCATTAAAGATATTTACTTATAATAAAAATTAAAAGTGAATAATATTTAGAATAGCGGTTGATAAGTTATTTGTATCTCTAATGTCGTTACTGCGAATAGATAATTAAATTGGTCATCTAATGATTTAAAAAGAAAAACAACTAACTCTAAATTAAATAATGGAATTTAAATAATAAAGTTAAATAAAAATAGATATTAATATATATAAGTAATAATAATAATAATAATGGTTATTATTATTAAATGTATTGGTATACATTACATAACCATTATCGCTTTACTTATTTAACTCGTAATTAGTACACGGTGGAGTGTCAGAAATTTCACACACTTTGATGCTTCAATAACTACGGCTACTAAACAAAGTTTCGAAAATCTGCCTGTATACTTGTGATGTATTAGTAGTTCAGTTTGTTCATTTGTACTGCACTAACTTGAACTGAGATCAAGTTTTTGTCGTCACAGTTCAAGTAAGTATAACTTTACATTCACAATTACAGGTGTCCAGTTGATATAACGAACAGATTCAGTGTAAAAAATTCAACAAGTGCTGCATTAGTTCATGTAACGAATTAGACCTAGTATGTAATAAGTAATTTAATACACACAGTGACATCTCTCGATTAATTGTAGAAGAATTAGTTTTTGTTTGAGTTTAAAAATTTTAAATTTTTAATTCCAGCCTTACCAGAGAAGCTAGAGTTATGAAGAAATTCACACATAAACTTGGGCCCATTTTAGGACCTGTGTGCATCGGTTATAATTCTAGCTATTATGGTTTTTTCGAAAAAAAATCATAAAACTTGCAATTATTTTCAATCACAAAATTATCTTCAAAAATTCTCACGAATTTGCAAAACCGATGCACACCGGACCTATTTTTGCCCCCTGGACATTTCTGTAGTTGGATTTTCATGAAATCGCCTGGGAAAGCTCAAATAAAAATGTACACTCGTATTGCAAATTTCGACATGCTGCCCCGCTATCTAGAGGTTAGATACGACCCCAAAGCCATTTAACAGTCTACACTTATTTTAATAGATGACGATCAGAAAAAAAGTTTAATACAAGTATTTATTTAATATTTTTTCAATATTTATCTACTTTTATAAACCATATTCGATACCATACAGTTGGATAAAGTGCTGTTTTAATAAAAACGAGTTTTAATTTTTATTCGTCATAAATCTAGATAGCTGTGATATCATTGCTTGTATTATTATGTAATATACTATCAAAACATATTTTTAATAAAACAATGGCATTCTATCAAAACGAGCATTTCTGTTGATTTCCCAGGAAATAATACTCCAAATAATCATCATAATCATAAATTATAAATGTGTGTTAACTTGACAATCCAGTTGATATAAAACATAATCAAGTGAATTAAACAAAATGGAATTATTTTGATGAAAATGATTTGATCAGCCGTTTCATTGCTGGCCTCCTTCTGTTAGTTCGACTGAACCTAGCAACTGGATATGTTGGTCCAGTGTTTTATAAAATTTGGTGTGCGGGCAAGATAGTGATTGATTAATTTACATAATTTTTTTATCATTTGTGAAGTATTTTTGGCAATCCTCGAGAATAGGGTCTTCAGCATATCTGAGACATTGCAGTGGTAATTTGTTATTGTTTTGGGCTAATGTGTAGAACAGGGTACATACTCCATTTTTGATACGTTTTCATGGTTTCCATACACAGATTATTTATCTGTGTGATGGTATGTGTGTGTGTGTTTTAAGATCAAAAATCAAACGTCGAAAATGAAACGTCAAAAATTAAAAAAATCGGATATTTGTAACTTTGATAATCGACACTTTTGAGCGTCACGAATGGTCTCGTTGTGCTGGGTGTGTGCTCATACGTCGGAATTGACCTATCCAGAAGGCTCATTCGGGCTTTGGAACGCAAGCCCAGTATAAAAGGAATTTCGCGATTGATTTTTTAACCACTCACTAAAAATTGAATCTGAATTTTCGCTTTGAATTTAATAAAAAAAAATAAGCTTACAAAAGAATACGACTACACAACTTACATTTTAAAGTTATTTATAAACAAAAAATAATGTATTCTATTGCAAACCTTTATACTAATCTAACCTAAGTATGTAAAGTCGCTAACATGCGCAAAGATACTGCTGCTTCGTTTCCCTCACCTGATAAGTGTTAGCGTTGCAAATGGATGAGTAGTTTATTCTATTAAAAACCTTTTTCTAAATCTAACCTAACCTAGAAGTACATGGAATAGGCACAGTGCCCAAAGAGACAGAAGCGATTTATTCTATTGCAAACCTTTCTCCTAACCTAACCTAATCTAGAAGTATGTGGAACAGGCATCGTTCGCAAAGAGACTTGTGCAATGAATTCTATAGAAAACCTTTCTCCTAACCTAACCTAACCTAGAAGTATGTAGAACAGGCATCGGGAGCAAAATGACTTGCGCAATTTATTCTATGCAAACCTTTTTACTAACCTAACTAACCTAACCGCGGTTCAATATCTGCGGTGCAAGTGGGTATTGGATAAAAGTCATATGTTCTTACCTACACAGAACCTTACATTGTTTACTTTTACACACAACGGTACTCGGCGGCGCAGTGTAAATTTATATTCCGATTTATAGATATTTTTTTAATTCGGCAATTGATCGGGATCAAACTTGTACTAACGTGTCGGGCGAACGATTTTATGTCGGTTTTGTCCCATCTGAGGATTTGATTCGGTGTAACGTGTGCCGAGCGTACAAAGTTTGGAAATTTTTGACAATTTGTCAGGTTTGGTCGGCCATTGTAAAAATTGTATTTATTTAAAATACACACACAATCACTCACACATATATCCACATGTTGAGAACCACTGAAGTGGGTGCTGCTGCGTATGCACGAACCTGTCAAAATCGACCATGTACCCTATTCTACACATTAGCCTTGTTTTGTTCTGGGAGAGTGTTTAAAGGATTTCTTGGATAAATCAGGGTTACAGATCCAAACCACGTTGGAAGACGACCCAAATTTTTATTAATAAATGCACTTTCTACATGCACATGCTCCGATGGCCCCATTTTTTGTGAAAAACGTTTTTAAACAAAAATAAACCATTTAAATTTAGAAGAATCGTTTAAAATGCATTTAAATCGTTTAATTCTGTTTAAAAAATGTTCATAAGTGTAAATTAGGCCATCGGAGCATTACATGCACATGCTCCGACGGCCTAATTTACAGTTATACTGCATTTATTAATATAAATTTGGGTTGGCTTCCTTTATGTTTATGTAATCCTAATTTATCCAAGAAAGCCTTTAAACACTCCCAGAACAAAACAATTACAGTTTATCATCACCGCAATGTTTTCATTTAGCAATGCAATGATTTTGTTTAAATGTTTTATAAATATTTGCTTTTAAACAATACTTTTAATTTTTTAATCCAATTACTTCTTCAGGAATCGTAAAAGATTTCACAGCCCTTAAATACATGATCACTCCAATAATTGCTCAAATGATCGCTATAGTAATTGCAAGAGTGATTGCTCCTACGATCACTTGAATAATGATTCTAAAAATAATGACAATCAAAAAATAATACTGCAGGAAAAAAATATACAGCTTAGAAGTTTAAACAAACTCAATTGGAATATGAAGCATATGAGCTATGATTCAGGTGATGGAGTGGATCCTTTAAGCAACTATTCGAGGAATATCTTTAGCAGTCATATGAGAGATTTCTCGAGCAATTTAAGTGATCTCTGGTAGATCTGAAGATGTTAGATTATTTAAGTAATCGAACCAATTGATTTTTTTCATTTGACTGAATGAATGATTCTTGTTATGCAAAAGTTATTGAGAGATATCATAAAACCTCTTTTATAACAAGAGGATAATTAAATCAGAAGCTACTTTGGAAATTTATAAATATTGTAATGTACACGTTTTGCTATCTCTTATTTTTCAGTTAAAATATATGACAGGTTGTAATAATAAGTAGAAAAATTAGGAATAAATTAAATTAAATTAAAAACACAGTATTTAATGTAGGCAACCCTAAAATCATAAATGCAATCAATGATTATTTTTATTAATTAATATTAATTTAAATTAAAAGATATTTTCAAGTGTTATGATGCCATATAATCCTAGAAATCGTGCAGTATGATCCAATAGTCTTGCCAGTCCTCTTAGTTGTATAATAGCGCGAGATTTGGAATATTCAACGGTTTTCTAAAAAATGTAAACACCATAGCGTTATTAGGTAATAGACAAAAGGGAAGATTCAATCAGATAATAAGAAGTTATTAATTGTATACAAGTTTCAAATTTAAAGGGATTAGTAAGAAAATGTATTTAGATTAAACCTAACCTCTAAGGGAAGTGTTAGTACTTACGTTGTTATTATTGTCTCTAGGTAATTTTTCCGAGTCTTCTAAATTTATTTTTCCTACGTAGTTATCGAATCTGTTGCATAATCCACTTAAAACTCACTTGTTTTTGTTAACTTTCCGATCGCCGGCTGTCAAAGGTTTGTTGTTATTGTCAATAGATCGAAAATACCAATAGATTTATAAATCCAAGTAGGGGGCGTCCGATTCGATTAATCATTGAATTAATCCTTCGAATTTTTAATCTGAGTGGAGCTATGTGCTCAAGAGGTTAAAAACAAAGGGGAACGATTTACGTTTTTCGACCAAGCGGTTGGTTTTTTAAAAAAAACGTTTTTATTTAATTATATATTTTTTATTACACATATGTAAGTACTGAATTACAACAACAATACGCGCAAATACTAATTACAGGCTGGAACTCTATCAGGAACTGACTACAATAGAATGCATTAGATTATATAAAAGAGTAAATGCGAATAATGCAGATAACATTTAATAGAATAAGTATAATTATCTATCATAAGGAATGCATTGAGAGAGATACGTAACTAACGACGAAAGCGTGCTGTGTGCCGTGTCGTTTGGAAATTTTATAATCTGCGAACATCGGTGCGATTGATTCAGCAAAATCCCGAAATTATAATTACTCTAATTGAGGCCGCAATTCATCTTCAGAGCTCGAAGTTTGAGTGGTTGAATTTTAATCACCAATTAAATTTTTCGTATTCCGGCTGGGTGCTGGCGGACGTTTTGTTTTCCGAGCGAGGGTACTTTTTGCGGTTTGGACTTTCTCGGGGAGTTTGTTGTGGAAGTCGGAATTGTCGGCAGGAGTAGGAGTTGCTGGCGGAAGGTGAATTGCTGGAACCTGGATGTTGTTCATGAAGTAACGGAGACGGGCCGGGAGGAATTCACGAAACGAATTAAGATAAGTCCATTGAGAACTTGTTATCAACATTTTTTTGTCAGTGATTTCGTTAAGCCGAACAGTGACATTTAAAAATTAATTAGTGAAATTTATTCTTGTTTAAATTAAAATAAAAGGAGTGAATATAAGTAGTCAAACTAGATTTAAAAAAAAGAGGATTATATTTATTTTGATCTCAAGCGTTGTATTGAAACACGGAGTACTTTTACAAAAATTGTAAAGAAGGTGATGTCATTTTCTGGGGAAGTTTATTTGTGTGTTTTTTGAAAATCTCTTTAAGTTTGTGATCTCGATATTGATTTTTTGTTTATTCTCTGGTTTCGATTATTTTGTTTTGACTAATATTAATAATTATTATTTATTTTTGATTTATTACATTTTTTTCAATTTTTAATAATATACACCGTTCCATTAGTTTCTGGATCTCGCCTAGCCATGCTTTCGTGTTGTTATGTTGCAGTATCAACATTTACATTTTTTATTAATTGGCACTCCTGATTCCTTATTTTAACAGTGTTGCAATAATTTATGATATCATAAGTAAACCTCTTTTTAATTTGCAAGAGGTTTATTGTTAATCTTGCAACAATTATTTCGCCACGCGGTCGCTTCTTCGAGCATTTTATTATTAAATCAAATTAATCTAGTGTTGCAATGCTGTGTCAATGTCAAAGTGAAAAATAATTTCAGGCACATATTAAATATTAACATGCCAAAGATTATCTCTGAATCAAAAAGGTTACAAATTCGGATGACTGGACAAAACACATGGGGAACCTTTCTTTTGAAACCATTCCTCCTTTTATTATTTCGTTTGGGGAATCTGGCTCAGAACAAACATCAGAAGATTCAGATGCAGGTTCTCTTGACTAAATAATAAAAGTGGAATGAGGGCTTAAAATTTGTTTGACATGAAAATTATCAGTATCATAAGAGGGTGGGAATAAATTTGCAATTCTACAAAAAAATACTGAGGGCCAACAGAAGAGAGAATGACCAAAATTAAGGTGGATGGATGGAGTTGATCAAAATGTGTTAACGGGAAGACCCAAGCGAGAAATACAAATGGATGACGAAATAAGTTTGCAGAGCCGAATTCATTATATTTGTTATATACAATATTATTGCTGTGTTTGTATGTACAAAAACCAAGTAGTAAATTTTGTTAATCTTAAAACTGCATATTATTATCCTTTTATATCTGAAAATTTGTAAAACAGGCAACAGTGTAAGATCACAATAGTCAGAAATTATAACCTTAAAATCGAACATCTGACAGTGACATTTAAAAACCCTGATTTAAAACACAACCAGCCCCATTTACAATACTTATACTGTCACTTTTCCATAGCTAGGCGAGATCCAGAAACAAATGGAATATATTATATACTTTTTAATTTGAATTTTTCTATTAAGATCTTTTTATTTTACTACCCTATAATTTCTTGATTTTAACTAAGGGTAAGTACTACTATAAATATTTTTTTTAAATCAAGTGGCGCTGAACATTTTATTTAGTTCTTTCAATTTATTTTGATCCACGACTCAGCCTACCGAAATCAAGCTGCCGTTCGCGGTCACAATATGTGTGAGAGAAAACTTTTCTCGCACCAGCCTGAAAATTCTAGTGAGAGGTGTAACCAAATACCAAGAAAGCCCATTCTTGAAATAATGAATGATATTTTTCCTTCATTACTTACTGGTTTTATTATACTTGATACTTGCTATTTTCTTGATGGAACTATTAGGTAAAATAAAGCACTTGTTAAACTGACTAATAACCACAGTTCATATACATATTTATAAATTTCCAGAGTGGCTTCTGATTTATTTATCCTCTTGTTATAAAACAAGATTTATGATATCTCTCAATAATTTTTGCACAATAAAAAACTAGAGATCATTCATTCAAATAAAAATAATCAATTGGTTCGATTATGTAAATAATCTAACATCTTAAGATTTACCAGAGATCACTTAAATTGCTCGAGAAATCTTTCATGTGATTGCTGAAGATATTGAATCATAGCTCGTATGCCAGAGCTGGGATGAATCCTCAAAAACAGGATTCGAATCACGAATCCGAATCACCTAATATGATTCGAATCACGAATACTCGAATAAAGGATTCGTAAGTGAAAAATATGATTCGAATCAAAGATTCGAATCCTCATTTTGGAATCACGGATACAAATCCTTTAAAAATTAGTTTGAATCTATTATTTGCAACCAGTAATATTTTATTCCATCAGTTTTTATTAACAAAAATGTTAATTTACCGACTAAATATCTGATTATATAATGATTTTAATTAATGATCATATATGTGTTATTGAACTTCATTTTAAATCTGTGTTTTATACGCGTGGCGCATGAAGTAAAATTTCGAGTTTAGAAAAGCTCCGTGAAAATTTGTCTCGGGTTGCTGCACGACCCTCGACAAATTTTCTACGCGGGGCTTTTCTAAACTCGAAATTTTACTTCATGCTTAGTCTGGGAGTGGACCGTCAAGATTTTCTACATGTCGAGATTTTCGATATTTCTAGATTTATGTCGATTTATTCACAATTTGTTATTGTATTAAATGCAACTTTAATATTAAATAAAAACGGTTTGTTTTAGGAATAGAATATTCACCCATTAACAGCCGAGCAAATTATAAAGTTAACTCTAAAAGTTAATTTTAGGTAAAATTTTGCATCTTTTTCTATGATTTCAATGAATGATATTATATTACATACGTCAATTTTTTAAAAGAGTTAAATTTAAAATTCAAACGAGTGTTGTCCACTCCCAGACTAAGCATGAAGTAAAATTTCGAGTTTAGAAAAGCCCCGCGTAGAAAATGTGTCGAGGGTCGCACAGCGACCCGAGACAAATTTTCTCGGGCTTTTCTAAACTCGAAATTTTACTTCATGCGCTGCGCCACGTTTATAAAACACTGAATTAAAATAAAGTTAAAAATGCACTGAAAACCAACCCAACTTCGATATTTTTTCGAAATTAGATGTTTTTTTTCCTATCCATGCGGTTTTCAGATATTCGTTGTTTTCTTGTAAAAAAACTTCGATTCCCTGTAGTCCTTCGGTCTCCGAAGACCATGGTTGGTCCTTCGAGCTGTAGCCTTTGTAAAATGGTAATAAACTTAGTAATCTAGACTGATCCTTCAATTTGAAACTTCTAAGAACGAGTGTTGTCTACTCCCAGACTAAGCATGAAGTAAAATTTCGAGTTTAGAAAAGCCCCGCGTAGAAAATTTGTCGAGGGTCGCGCAGCGACCCGAGACAAATTTTCACGAGGCTTTTCTAAACTCGAAATTTTACTTCATGTGCCACGCATATAAAACACTGATTTCAAGTGAAGTTAAAAATATACTATAAACGTTGGATATTTTTCATGGTTAAGTAACCAAATATGCATTCACAAATATTTGAATTATTCGAAAATTTAAATATTTATATTCAAATATGAATAATTTAGTAATTTAAATCTTCATATTAGAATATTTAACTATTTGAATTAATCGAATTCGAATCCCAGCCTTAATAGCGATGATTCGAATTATTTAGGAGGATTTGAATCCGTGTATGAGGATTCGAATCCTTTTATAAGGATTCAAATCCTTTTATAAGAATTCGAATCCTTTTATAAGGATTCGAATCATCTACGTCTGGATTCGAATATGAATCCTTTTAAAAAAATGTAACGAATCCGTTTTCACTAAAGTATTCGAATACCTCTTTTGAATCCTCTAAAAGGATTCGAATCCGGGAATCGAATTCTGAATGATTCGAATCCTGCCCAGCTCTGTCGTATGCTCATTTCATATTCCAAATGAGTTTGTTTAAACGTTTAAGCTATATATTTTTTTCCTGCAGAATTATTTTTATCCATTATTTTTAGAATCATTATTCAAGTGATCGTAGGAGCAATCACTCTTGCAATTACTATAGCGATCATTTGAGCAATTATTGGAGTGATCATGTATTTAAGGGCTTTTACAATTCCTGAAGAAGTAGTTAGATTAAAAAATTAAAAGCATTGTTTGAAAGCAAATACTTATAAAACATTTAAACAAAATCATTGCATTATGCATTTTGTAATAATGAAAACATTGCGGTGATAATAAATTGTAATTGTTTTGTTCTGGGATAGTATTTGAAGGATTTCTTGGATAAATTAAGATTACAGATCCAAACCATATAGGAAGCCAACCCAAATTTTTATTAATAAATGCACTTTCTACATGTACATGCACCGACAGCCTAATTTTCAGTTATGAACATTTTTTAAACAGAATTTAACAATTTAAATGCATTTTAAACGATTCGCTTAAATGTAAATCGTTTAATTCTGTTTAAAAAATGTTCATAACTGAAAATTAGGCTGTCGGTGCATGTGCATGTAGAAAGTGTATTTATTAATAAAAATTTGGGTCGGCTTTCTATATGGTTTGGATCTGTGACCCTAATTTATAAAAGGAATCCTATAAACACTCTCCCAGAACAAAACAATTACAAATTACCACTGCAATGTTACAGATAAGCTGACGACCCTATTCTCAAGGATTGCCAAAAATACTTTATAACTGATAAAAAAATTATATAGATTAATCAATCACTATCTTGCACGCACACCAAATTTTATAAAACACTGCACCAGCGACACAATGTTGGGACCAACATATCCCGTTGTTGGGTCAAGTTGAACTAGCAGAAGATTATCTACTTCAAGGAGGCCAGCACTAAGGGAAACGGTTAATCAAATCATACCTAATCAAAATAATTCCATTTTGTTTAGTTCACTTGATTGTTTTATATCAACTGGATCGTCAAGCTAACACACATACTTAATTTATAAATATGATGAGTATTTGGAGTATTGTTTCCTGGGAAATCAACAGAAATGCTTGTTTTTCACCTTATAAATCTTATAATTGAAAGTTTTGATAAAATGCTATTATTTTATTAAAAATATTTTTTGATAGTATATTACAGTGGTGGGGAAACTTTTTTTAAGACGGGCCATTTGTAATAACCAGACAATCGTAGCGGGCCAAAGAATAATGCTTAATCGTTAAAAAATGTATGTGTTCTATAAACATATACATATATTATTATATACACTTATTATTTTAATAGTAAAAAAGCAAAAGGTAAGAAAATTATAAGCACAAAATATAAAATGAATTTAGTGTAGTTCTTGATGTGAAGTATTATCACTTTATTTTCTGGTGTCATTACTGGTTGATGGTGCATGAGAAAAATGAAATTGAGACTGTTTCATCAAAATTTCATTATAGTCCGGTTCCATTTGCAAAGCAGAAATTCTTAAAACTGATGAAAGGTGCTCATCTGTAATTCTGTTTCTTAAAGAAGTTTTCCTAAGCTTCATTGTTGAAAAGATTTGTTCGCATATATAAGATGAGCCGAACATTGTCATTATCTTCTTTGCATGAGTAATTAGATTTGGGAAATTATCTGGCCTTAAATTTTTATAAAATTCTAGTAATGGTACTGTATGAAAAGTTTGTTTCAGGAGAGTATTACAGTTCAGTTCTATTAACTCAAGTTGAAATTTTGCATCAACTTCTTCGTAATTAACATTGAATGGGGTCGCAAAAATACTAAACTCTGGTTCCATTTTTCTAAAGTCCTGAAATCTCCTTTCAAATTCTGAAGATAGTTTTCTCAAATTAATTTCGTATTTTTTAATCTTATTGTTTGATATAGTGAATTTTAAAGATTGTATTCTTGAGAAAAATCAGATTTAGAGATCTGATTAGCAAATAATAATAACTGTAATTTGAAAGTTTTCAGGTATTGCCAAATATCGTTAAGAAACTGATTTTTCCCTTGCAATTTGAGATTAAGTTTATTCATGTGTACGAGGAGGTCTGTGAAAAAAGCGAAATCAGAAATCCACGTTTCGTTTTCTAAGACGTCAAATTGATTATAAATGTCTTTATCGAAAAGCAAGAAGAAAATTCACAATATCGTCTTTTAAATCCCAAATTCTTTCAAATACTTTTCCAGCACTTAACCAACGAACTTTTGAATAATACAGGATATCGGAATGCTCAGCATGTACGGACTCCAAAAACTGTTGAAACTGGCGATGTAATAATCCTCTGGCACGAATCATATTTACTAGTTTTACAACAATATTAAGTATATGGTCAATATCTAATGCCGATTTACAGAGAGCATCCTGATGTATAAGGCAATGCAAAAAAACAACATCATTTTCCGGATACTTAGAATTAAATTTCCCAACAAATCCTTGATTGATTCCAACCATATTAGGAGCACCATCTGTAGTTACATTACATAACTTATCAATAGGTAAACGAAGTTTATCGATGCACTTTTCAAATTCACAAAATATATCGGCACCAGTCGTTGTTCCTTTCATTGAATGCAGCCCTGCAAGTTCTTCTGTAATTTCAAAGTGGGCGTTGATTCCTCTTACAAATATGAGTAACTGCGCAGTATCGCTGATATCTGTACTTTCATCCATGGTAATTGAATAAAAAATAATTCTTTGAGTTTTTGTAGTCAGTTGTGAAATTAGATTTTTATCAATATTTTCAATTCTCTCGGTGATTGTTCTTCTTGAGAGAGACAGTGACTGAAAATCATTTTTCTTTTCAGGGCACATAATATCGCACACATCAATCATGCACTGCTTTATAAATTCACCATCTGAAAATGCTTTATTAGATTTAGCAATATTATAAGCCAACACATAACTGGCTTTCGTAGCGCATCTTTGAGAATGATTAGCTCTCTGAAATAATTGTTGTTGACTTGATAAATTTTTTATTAAATCTTTCGATTTAATTTTTTTCACCTCTTCACTTAACGATGAGTAGGAGTGGTTTTCATGTTTGCTTTTGAAATGGCGTTGAATGTTATATTCTTTTAAAACTGCAACAGTTCTATTGCAAAGTATTGTATAGAAATATTTCCACGTCCATTCTTCTTTAAAAACTCGACATTCTGAATCCACTTTTCTTTTTTTAACATCCATTTTAGACGTTACCTACTACGGAGAACAACACACAGAAACGCAAACGGGCCGGATTAAACCTTTCCACGGGCCGGACTTGGCCCGCGGGCCGTAGTTTCCCCATCACTGATCTATACAATGTTTTGTGAATCCCGTCTTTGGATGATTGTCTAACTTGGATTTTTTTATGTTCCTTTAGACGTGTGTTGAAATTTCTGCCAGTTTAGCCAATATATATTGCTTCACAGTTGTTACATTGTATTTAATAAACGCCACTCCTTTTATCTTTTTCGGTCTTATCTTTGTAGAGCCCTTTACACATACACTCTTTCATCGACGATTGAATGGCACACGCCGGGAGTCGACTCAAAAGTGTACGTGTAAATGCAAATTTTGCGTCGAGGAAAGAACGGCAACATAATAGAAACACCACACGTCACACAAGAGTCAACGATTGCGTCGACGCAGATCCGGGGCACTTAATTTCATTCTACTCTTTCGTCAAGGATTTAACGCCACTCCTGAACAGCGTCCAATCCTCGACGCAAAAGTGGAATTGAAAAAGTACATCTTTTAGCCGGCACTCCACGCTTTCCTCGACGCAGGCAAGAGTGCCATTCAATCGCCTACGAAAGAATATATGTGTAAAAGGTCCTTATTGTTAATCAGCAATTTGCCTAAATTGATTTTATTAACGCAGATTGTATTTATGTCTAGACTGTTTAAAATGTTAACAATAGAGCAGGATTTTTGGTTTACATAATTAAAGGCGACATAAGATTTGGGTTTTGGTTGATCTAAACCTGGGTAGATTCATTTCAACAAAGAACGTCTTCGTTTTTTATTTACCATTGTATCGATTACATTTTCATTATAACATTAATAATGGCTATGGATTTTATAATTCCCAATTTTTTATCTTCACTGATTCGAAATCTGTGTTACTCTCAATACAAAAGATTGAAATAAACCTTAAAATGCATTTGTTAGCTTTAAATATTAGAACTTTATTTTTTGAGCTAAATAATAATGGGTACCTAGCCATTCTGTCATTTTGGGAAATGAAACCGCCAATATTTTGGCTAAATCTGCTTTTTATTCATCACCCTTCACTGATTATTTTAAAGTATTTAGGTCCAGCGTTAGATTAAAGTGGCAAACAGCTTGGTCCGCATTTTCTTCCCATACTAAATATTTTTCTACGGATCCTGTTATTCCATCTAGTTTATGGAGAAGATTTGTAACATTTATCATCCGTATGAAGATGGGTCATAACTCATCTCCTAGCCATCTATACAAAATAAGGGTGATCGACTCTCCAAATTGTCTTTGTGGGGAAATGGGAGACTTAAATCACTTATTTTTTTCACGCAGTAACTATTATGAAAAATGTAGAAAAATATGCTTTTCTATTATAACGACTGGAAATTCAGCTCTTCTCTCTATTCATTCTGTACTCTCTAAATGTTGTATAAAATCTTGCCTTATCCTATTTTCCCTTTTAGATGAAATGTATTAGTTTCATATAATACTGGGTGTGTTTGTCTGCATTAATTTAAGGGAAACCCTTTACTATCTGCTATGGCTGGTCAACAGAGCTGCTTTGCTGAGGCTATTAATTGTGCAAGAAGAAGAAGAATATGCACTATTAAATCATTATTTCTTCTGGAGAGTAAGCGAAAACATTCCAGTTTTACCTTTAAACCAAATACATCATTAATTATACATTGTCTATTTGCATTTGAACTTAATGAGTTTTACCTTTAAGCCGATTCAATTATTAATCACACATTTATATTTCAAACGCTGGTATGTTTTGGTTATATTGAATATGGTGTGTGATTTTTTTTCTCTGAAATTTGCAAACTGCACAAAAACAGCGACACGATTTTTATTCAATTTCATCGGTTTACTAATTTATTATTATTTTATATGTGATTTAATACACATAGCGACATCTCTCGATTTATCGTAGAAGAATGAATTTTTGTTTGAATTTAAATTGTTAAATTTAATACACGTAGTGACATCTCTCGATTTATTGTCAAAGTTTTACCTCTAAATCGAGTCAATTATTATTCACACATTGTCTATTTATGGATGTGTTGGTTTTTTTAAATATGTGTGTGTGATTTTTTTCTCTCTCTTCAATTTGCGAACGGCACAAAAAAAGCCACACGTTTTCTATTCAATTTCATCTATTTGATCGATTTAGTTGAGGTGCAATATCCGAAATGTAAACGCGCTCAATCATTTTCTCAAAATATTTCCAAATAAAATGCAATTGCACATTTTTAAAACGCGAAGTGCTAATTAGTGTTCCTAATAGTGATTGTTAGTGTATGACTGTGACAGCGCTTTGCAACCAGAAATAGTGTGTGCTAATTCAAAATCAAATCGTTGAATGGATTTTGTTCTTTTAGCTACAACCTTAACGGCTAGATTTTATTCATTTATTATAAGCATGTTTATGAAAATCACACACTTGTAGGGGGATTCGTGTTGAAGAAGGATGATTCGTTTTACTAAATAAATAAAGGTTGGTGATGTAATAATTACTCGATTTTTTTATGTTAACTTGTCCACCTGATAAAGTATTGTATACAAACATCCCTAAATTTATTTGAAAAAAACGGGTTTTTGGAAATCACAACTCAAAAATTCGGGAGTAATAAAATAACATAGATACTTGTAAATAAACACTTTTATTGCTGATTTATATTTTAGCATAAATAAATGATTATTAAATGAATTTAATGATTTAATATATGCAACTCATTCAACATACGCCTACGTATTTATTTATTTATAGCATACAGTTAATTTATATGGTTTATATCAAACTGCCGTATTTTACATCTTGAATTTTCTTCTTCTCGTCGAATTTTAACACATTGTTCTGTATTTACATCGATGAATAAGTATTTTTAACAGAGTTAAATGTTTTAATACACCCAACTCGTTCAACACGCGCGTACGTTGGGTTGCCTACGCCGCGACTCCGTCATCACGTGTTTATCCAGTTTATAAACGGCGGCGTTGTTGTAAATTTGTAAACAAAAGTAAATAACGTGTGTGGGGACGTTCAACAGGTTGGTGTGTGGTGAAGCACGGTTGTGTTACTGAAAAACTCTGTGTTGAGTTTTGGCTGTTGTTATTAGCTAGTTTTGTAGTAACACACGTATAATAACTTCGTCAGTGTTAAGTCAATTAGTTGTTGGTGTTTTGGAAGTTAGAACTTGCTGAGTAGTTTATCGCCGTCGGCGGATGTTAAACCACGTGCAACCATCCATGATTCTTTTTTGACCGGAGTAAAAGTCAGCAGAGGTATTTTATTCTGCCTGACTTCTTTTCCGGGGCTGGAGTTTTGTTTTTATTTCCAAGAAAGAATTTAATATTGGAAATTCTTCTCTAAATGAAAATGTGCTGAGTTTTACATATTGGAATTCGTGTGTGGGGTTTGCGTTCCTGGATTTAGTGGAGGATTAATCAATTCAGTGGCGTTCACTGGTTCTTCAGTGGTTATGTTGCGTGTTCACAAATTCCTGGACGAAGAGTAAGCGGTTGAGTCTCAAATTCCATTGGATTTCTGCGAGTCCTAGTTGTGTGATGAAGAGGAGTCGATGCAGTTAAAATTGATGTCGTAGAGTGGTAGTCGGTGAAATTAAAATTCATAAACGATGACTGAAGTCAAGAAAACATTCGCTCGGTTATGTATATTTTTATATTTGAATTTCTATTTTGAGTCAATTTAACTAAGTAGATTTTTTTTTTTCTATAATTTCACATCATAGATATTTAAAACACTTAATTCAAGTCTAAATTTAATTATGGATTTTTGTTATTAACAGAGTTAGAGACCAGCATTTGAAGTTCACCTGTTCGTTTACTCGTCATGTATCTGTCGTAGGTATTTTACAGCTGCTGCGTGGAATCGTCGAGGTAGCGCTACAAGCCATTTAACGTTTGACACTGTCAAACGTTAATCATCTTTTGTAAGTGATACATATTTTATTTTTGAGGGATGAACTTGACATGTGATATTTAAATGACGGATCATAAATAGTTTGTTTTAATTAAATGTGAGTGACAATTGGGTTGTTGGATATAGGCAACACAATTAACTTATCAGTATTTCTGGTAGCGATAAGCAATATTTTGTTTACATTAAATTATTGTATGCTTTAGCTCTGGCATTGATATCAGTCGGATAACATAGGTATCTTAAATCTTATTTGAAAAGTTTATTATACAATTCATTTTATAATGGAAGATGTGAAATAATTCTAAGAAGGTAAATTAGAAGGTTAGGGTTTGTTGCCTACAGAATTTGTTCCTTATTTACAATAAATTGTTAAGTATTTCTTTAACCATTATTTATTTTCTCTCCAACTTGGTTTCCGAATTTTACCAAGGTAAGTTCCAGACGGACCGAAGGATTTTAATTACAATTCGGTGGCTCTCTTTTATATCGTTGGGACCCAGCCATGTTCGGTTCGGGGACTCGCATGCCATATGGTTATTGAATCATAGTGTTTGTTTTTAAATGGTAATTTATATTAGTTGATATAAGGGAGTGCTGCCCAGGAGGTAACTGGGACGGTAACACTTTTAATGAAGTAAGTAGCCACGTATACTTATCGTAACAGAACGTAGAACTTACGCACAGCGCAATTACAACAAAAAAATAGGGCAAAGGGAACAGGGAAACATAAACACACAACTCTCTAACAAAAAAACAGGTAACGTTGCACAAGACAATTATTTACAATTTCGCGCGTTCCCCATTCATCGAAACCCCGACATCAATATTTAAACAAAACTCAGAGCCGTAACAATAAATTGGGCATTCAAATAAATGTAACTTTAATAATTGAACAAAAAAACGGAAAAACGGAACGTTACAATAAAGAAGAAGTTGGGTTAAGTGAATTTAAATAAAATAATATTAAAACACTTAACTTTGTTTTACCACTTTAATTAACTTTTTACAGTGACTATAGTTTCGACTACAAGCTAGTCATTATCAAACTGAGTACCTAAAATACATTGTACATTGTTTTTATATTACAGCATCAAAGAGGGGAGTATACATTATGTCGGTCTGGTCGTTGATGAGGGGAATTTCCAGATTAGCTTTCAACTTGTGAATTTCCAGCGCTTCCAGTAAATCCATTTTTCGGCCTTTATCCGACAAATGGATTACGGAAAGCATGCTGTCTTCTGTGCAGGTGTGGTTGTTTTCTATTAAATGAGTTGCAAACGTGGACTTGTTATTCTTTAAACGGACTGAATTTAAATGCTCTTTTAATCTTATTTCAAAATTTCTACCAGACTGACCAATGTATGCTCCTTTACATGTTTCGCAAATTAATTTGTAAATACCTGATTTTTTGTTTCTATTTATAATTGTTTTTTGATTATGAATAATATTTGCTATTTTAGAAAATGGTTTAAAAACTACGTTGACGTTAGACTTTTCAAGGGTTCTTTTAATTTGGTTGCTAATGTTTCCGAAATATGTTATTGGATAAAATTTATTTTTATTTATTTTATTTGTTGCATAAATCAAGTTTTGAATTTGTTTTAATTCTTGTTTCGCTATAAGGTTGTTTATTAGAGCTGGATTGTAGCCATTGTTTGTAGCGATTTGTTTTATGATTGAAAATTCTTTGAGGTGGGACTCATCGGAAAGGGGTAATTTTATTGCTCTGTTAATAAATGAGTTAAATGCAGCAATTTTTTGATTGTAGGGGTGACGGGAGGCATTTGGAATTATGGAGTCGGTGTATGTGGGTTTCCCAAAACCCACATACACCGACTCCATAATTCCAGTTTAGTTTTTAAACCATTTTCTAAAATAGCAAATATTATTCATAATCCAAAAACAATTATAAATAGAAACAAAAAATCAGGTATTTACAAATTAACTTGCGAAACATGTAAAGGAGCATACATTGGTCAGTCTGGTCGAAATTTTGAAATAAGATTAAAAGAGCATTTAAATTCAGTCCGTTTAAAGAATAACAAGTCCACGTTTGCAACTCATTTAATAGAAAACAACCACACCTGCACAGAAGACAGCATGCTTTCCGTAATCCATTTGTCGGACAAAGGCCGAAAAATGGATTTACTGGAAGCGCTGGAAATTCACAAGTTGAAAGCTAATCTGGAAATTCCCCTCATCAACGACCAGACCGACATAATGTATACTCCCCTCTTTGATGCTGTAATATAAAAACAATGTACAATGTATTTTAGGTACTCAGTTTGATAATGACTAGCTTGTAGTCGAAACTATAGTCACTGTAAAAAGTTAATTAAAGTGGTAAAACAAAGTTAAGTGTTTTAATATTATTTTATAAAGATGTACCACAAAGTGAACGCCAACCAAATCAAAGATTTGAATTAAAATAAAATAATGATAATACCAAAATATTTCAAATGTTAATTGAGAAATTGATTCCTAATATCAAAAAAGTTGTTCCAAGCGCCAGTTACACTAAACACATTAAACTGGTTCGAATCAAGTTCAAAGTGAACAGTAGGAACTGTAAGCTGGAACTCAAGGTCAACCTTTTTGGTGCAACTAGGCCTAATGATAAAGACACACACACGTCTGATTAATTATCAATGATGCAAACGCTGTGTCATTACCTATACAATAAACTCATGCTTGATGCAGTGTTTGCGTCAATGAAGATGAAGGGGTGGTGTTAAAATCTGTTTCATAGACTGTTGTTTTTAAGTAAACGTATTTTTTTCATTTCTTTAGATATGGGCAAAAATGACTACTGAGTGAAGAGCATACGGTTCACAGAGATGGACAGTGGCATCAGTGATGGCAGTGGCAGCAGTGATGACAGTGGCAGCAGTGATGAAATTAGGGTGTTCCTGGTGATAATAGACACTGATGAAATGGAACAACTATACAACCATCTGAAGAAGCATCTGTCGTCGGAGAATTGACAAAGAAAAAACGTCCTATTTATTTTTATCTCATATCTCATAACTACTGGGCAGATTTTTGCAGGGATCGCTAGTAACCCGGGCAACTCAGTTGAGTTGGGCATAAAACGCATGGAACTGTGCGTCAAATGCACAAGTGGACAGTCATCTATTTGTGTATTTGGTGTCAAGTTGCGTGCGTTATATGCTTAATCCGACTGGGCGACAACGGTTCGCGAGCAATCTATGCAAAAATCCGTGATGTAATAATAACATATTAAACAATAAACAAAATCAAGTTCGAAATTCGTTTTTTTTTTTAATTTAAATAAAATGAAAATTTGGTTAGGTAAATAAAGATGAATTAAAAGTCTAGTATAAAAATCACAAGTTGGGTTAGGTGTAAGTAATAAAATTCACGAGTTGGGTTAGGTGTAATTTATAAAATCACGAGTTGGGTTAGGTGTAAGTTATAAAATTCACGAGTTGGGTTAGGTGTAATTTATAAAATCACGAGTTGGGTTAGGTGTAAGTTATAAAATTCACGAGTTGGGTTAGGTGTAATTTATACAATCACGAGTTGGGTTAGGTGTAAGTTATAAAATTCACAAGTTGGGTTAGGTGTAATTTATAAAATCACGAGTTGGGTTAGGTGTAAGTAATAAAATTCACACGTTGGGTTAGGTGTAATTTATAAAATCACAAGTTGGGTTAGGTGTAAGTAATAAAATTCACGAGTTGGGTTAGGTGTAACTTATAAAATCACGACTTGGGTTAGGTGTAAGTTATAAAATTCACGAGTTGGGTTAGGTGTAATTTATAAAATCACGAGTTGGGTTAGGTGTAAGTAATAAAATTCACACGTTGGGTTAGGTGTAATTTATAAAATCACAAGTTGGGTTAGGTGTAAGTTATAAAATTCACGAGTTGGGTTAGGTGTAATTTATAAAATCACGAGTTGGGTTAGGTGTAAGTTATAAAATTCACGAGTTGGGTTAGGTGTAATTTATAGAATCACGAGTTGGGTTAGGTGTAAGTAATAAAGTTCACGAGTTGGGTTAGGTGTAATTTATAAAATCACGAGTTGGGTTAGGTGTAAGTAATAAAATTCACGAGTTGGGTTAGGTGTAATTTATAAAATCACGAGTTGGGTTAGGTGTAAGTTATAAAATTCACGAGTTGGGTTAGGTGTAATTTATAAAATCACGAGTTGGGTTAGGTGTAAGTTATAAAATTCACGAGTTGGGTTAGGTGTAAGTAATAAAATTCACGAGTTGGGTTAGGTGTAATTTATAAAATCACGAGTTGGGTTAGGTGTAAGTTATAAAATTCACGAGTTGGGTTAGGTGTAATTTATAAAATCACGAGTTGGGTTAGGTGTAAGTTATAAAATTCACGAGTTGGGTTAGGTGTAATTTATAAAATCACGAGTTGGGTTAGGTGTAAGTAATAAAATTCACGAGTTGGGTTAGGTGTAATTTATAAAATCACGAGTTGGGTTAGGTGTAAGTTATAAAATTCACGAATTGGGTTAGGTGTAATTTATAAAATCACGAGTTGGGTTAGGTGTAAGTAATAAAATTCACAAGTTGGGTTAGGTGTAATTTATAAAATCATGAGTTGGGTTAGGTGTAAGTTATAAAATTCACGAGTTGGGTTAGGTGTAATTTATAAAATCACGAGTTGGGTTAGGTGTAAGTAATAAAATTCACAAGTTGGGTTAGGTGTAATTTATAAAATCATGAGTTGGGTTAGGTGTAAGTTATAAAATTCACGAGTTGGGTTAGGTGTAATTTATAAAATCACGAGTTGGGTTAGGTGTAAGTAATAAAATTCACGAGTTGGGTTAGGTGTAATTTATAAAATCACGAGTTGGGTTAGGTGTAAGTTATAAAATTCACGAGTTGGGTTAGGTGTAATTTATAAAATCATGAGTTGGGTTAGGTGTAAGTTATAAAATTCACGAGTTGGGTTAGGTGTAATTTATAAAATCATGAGTTGGGTTAGGTGTAAGTTATAAAATTCACGAGTTGGGTTAGGTGTAAGTAATAAAATTCACGAGTTGGGTTAGGTGTAATTTATAAAATCACGAGTTGGGTTAGGTGTAAGTTATAAAATTCACGAGTTGGGTTAGGTGTAATTTATAAAATCATGAGTTGGGTTAGGTGTAAGTTATAAAATTCACGAGTTGGGTTAGGTGTAAGTAATAAAATTCACGAGTTGGGTTAGGTGTAATTTATAAAATCACGAGTTGGGTTAGGTGTAAGTTATAAAATTCACGAGTTGGGTTAGGTGTAATTTATAAAATCACGAGTTGGGTTAGGTGTAAGTTATAAAATTCACGAGTTGGGTTAGGTGTAATTTATAAAATCACGAGTTGGGTTAGGTGTAAGTAATAAAATTCACGAGTTGGGTTAGGTGTAATTTATAAAATCACGAGTTGGGTTAGGTGTAAGTTATAAAATTCACGAATTGGGTTAGGTGTAATTTATAAAATCACGAGTTGGGTTAGGTGTAAGTAATAAAATTCACTAGTTGGGTTAGGTGTAATTTATAAAATCATGAGTTGGGTTAGGTGTAAGTTATAAAATTCACGAGTTGGGTTAGGTGTAATTTATAAAATCACGAGTTGGGTTAGGTGTAAGTAATAAAATTCACGAGTTGGGTTAGGTGTAATTTATAAAATCACGAGTTGGGTTATGTGTAAGTTATAAAATTCACGAGTTGGGTTAGGTGTAATTTATAAAATCACGAGTTGGGTTAGGTGTAATTTATAAAATCACAAGTTGGGTTAGGTGTAAGTAATAAAATTCACGAGTTGGGTTAGGTGTAATTTATAAAATCACGAGTTGGGTTAGGTGTAATTTATAAAATCACAAGTTGGGTTAGGTGTAAGTAATAAAATTCACGAGTTGGGTTAGGTGTAATTTATAAAATCACGAGTTGGGTTAGGTGTAAGTAATAAAATTCACAAGTTGGGTTAGGTGTAATTTATAAAATCATGAGTTGGGTTAGGTGTAAGTTATAAAATTCACGAGTTGGGTTAGGTGTAATTTATAAAATCACGAGTTGGGTTAGGTGTAAGTAATAAAATTCACAAGTTGGGTTAGGTGTAATTTATAAAATCATGAGTTGGGTTAGGTGTAAGTTATAAAATTCACGAGTTGGGTTAGGTGTAATTTATAAAATCACGAGTTGGGTTAGGTGTAAGTAATAAAATTCACGAGTTGGGTTAGGTGTAATTTATAAAATCACGAGTTGGGTTATGTGTAAGTTATAAAATTCACGAGTTGGGTTAGGTGTAATTTATAAAATCACGAGTTGGGTTAGGTGTAATTTATAAAATCACAAGTTGGGTTAGGTGTAAGTAATAAAATTCACGAGTTGGGTTAGGTGTAATTTATAAAATCACGAGTTGGGTTAGGTGTAAGTAATAAAATTCACAAGTTGGGTTAGGTGTAATTTATAAAATCATGAGTTGGGTTAGGTGTAAGTTATAAAATTCACGAGTTGGGTTAGGTGTAATTTATAAAATCACAAGTTGGGTTAGGTGTAAGTAATAAAATTCACGAGTTGGGTTAGGTGTAATTTATAAAATCACGAGTTGGGTTAGGTGTAAGTAATAAAATTCACAAGTTGGGTTAGGTGTAATTTATAAAATCATGAGTTGGGTTAGGTGTAAGTTATAAAATTCACGAGTTGGGTTAGGTGTAATTTATAAAATCACGAGTTGGGTTAGGTGTAAGTAATAAAATTCACAAGTTGGGTTAGGTGTAATTTATAAAATCATGAGTTGGGTTAGGTGTAAGTTATAAAATTCACGAGTTGGGTTAGGTGTAATTTATAAAATCACGAGTTGGGTTAGGTGTAAGTAATAAAATTCACGAGTTGAGTTAGGTGTAATTTATAAAATCACGAGTTGGGTTATGTGTAAGTTATAAAATTCACGAGTTGGGTTAGGTGTAATTTATAAAATCACGAGTTGGGTTAGGTGTAATTTATAAAATCACAAGTTGGGTTAGGTGTAAGTAATAAAATTCACGAGTTGGGTTAGGTGTAATTTATAAAATCACGAGTTGGGTTAGGTGTAATTTATAAAATCACAAGTTGGGTTAGGTGTAAGTAATAAAATTCACGAGTTGGGTTAGGTGTAATTTATAAAATCACGAGTTGGGTTAGGTGTAATTTATAAAATCACGAGTTGGGTTAGGTGTAAGTTATAAAATTCACGAGTTGGGTTAGGTGTAATTTATAAAATCACGAGTTGGGTTAGGTGTAATTTATAAAATCACGAGTTGGGTTAGGTGTAAGTTACAAAATTCACGAGTTGGGTTAGGTGTAATTTATAAAATCACGAGTTGGGTTAGGTGTAAGTAATAAAATTCATGAGTTGGGTTTGGTGTAATTTATAAAATCACGAGTTGGGTTAGGTGTAATTTATAAAATGACAAGTTGGGTTAGGTGTAAGTAATAAAATTCACGAGTTGGGTTAGGTGTAATTTATAAAATTACGAGTTGGGTTAGGTGTAATTTATAAAATTACGAGTTGGGTTAGGTGTAAATTATAAAATTCACGAGTTGGGTTAGGTGTAATTTATAAAATCATGAGTTGGGTTAGGTGTAAGTTATAAACTTCACGAGTTGGGTTAGGTGTAATTTATAAAATCACGAGTTGGGTTAGGTGTAAGTAATAAAATTCACGAGTTGGGTTAGGTGTAATTTATAAAATCACGAGTTGGGTTAGGTGTAAGTTATAAAATTCACGAGTTGGGTTAGGTGTAATTTATAAAATCACGAGTTGGGTTAGGTGTAAGTAATAAAATTCACGAGTTGGGTTAGGTGTAATTTATAAAATCACGAGTTGGGTTAGGTGTAAGTTCTAAAATTCACGAGTTGGGTTAGGTGTAATTTATAAAATCACGAGTTGGGTTAGGTGTAAGTAATAAAATTCACGAGTTGGGTTAGGTGTAATTTATAAAATCACGAGTTGGGTTAGGTGTAAGTAATAAAATTCACGAGTTGGGTTAGGTGTAATTTATAAAATCATGAGTTGGGTTAGGTGTAAGTTATAAAATTCACGAGTTGGGTTAGGTGTAATTTATAAAATCACGAGTTGGGTTAGGTGTAAGTAATAAAATTCACGAGTTGGGTTAGGTGTAATTTATAAAATTACGAGTTGGGTTAGGTGTAATTTATAAAATTACGAGTTGGGTTAGGTGTAAATTATAAAATTCACGAGTTGGGTTAGGTGTAATTTATAAAATCATGAGTTGGGTTAGGTGTAAGTTATAAACTTCACGAGTTGGGTTAGGTGTAATTTATAAAATCACGAGTTGGGTTAGGTGTAAGTAATAAAATTCACAAGTTGGGTTAGGTGTAATTTATAAAATCATGAGTTGGGTTAGGTGTAAGTTATAAAATTCACGAGTTGGGTTAGGTGTAATTTATAAAATCACGAGTTGGGTTAGGTGTAAGTAATAAAATTCACGAGTTGGGTTAGGTGTAATTTATAAAATCACGAGTTGGGTTAGGTGTAAGTTATAAAATTCACGAATTGGGTTAGGTGTAATTTATAAAATCACGAGTTGGGTTAGGTGTAAGTAATAAAATTCACAAGTTGGGTTAGGTGTAATTTATAAAATCATGAGTTGGGTTAGGTGTAAGTTATAAAATTCACGAGTTGGGTTAGGTGTAATTTATAAAATCACGAGTTGGGTTAGGTGTAAGTAATAAAATTCACAAGTTGGGTTAGGTGTAATTTATAAAATCATGAGTTGGGTAAGGTGTAAGTTATAAAATTCACGAGTTGGGTTAGGTGTAATTTATAAAATCACGAGTTGGGTTAGGTGTAAGTAATAAAATTCACGAGTTGGGTTAGGTGTAATTTATAAAATCACGAGTTGGGTTATGTGTAAGTTATAAAATTCACGAGTTGGGTTAGGTGTAATTTATAAAATCACGAGTTGGGTTAGGTGTAATTTATAAAATCACAAGTTGGGTTAGGTGTAAGTAATAAAATTCACGAGTTGGGTTAGGTGTAATTTATAAAATCACGAGTTGGGTTAGGTGTAATTTATAAAATCATGAGTTGGGTTAGGTGTAAGTTATAAAATTCACGAGTTGGGTTAGGTGTAAGTAATAAAATTCACGAGTTGGGTTAGGTGTAATTTATAAAATCACGAGTTGGGTTAGGTGTAATTTATAAAATCACGAGTTGGGTTAGGTGTAAATTATAAAATTCACGAGTTGGGTTAGGTGTAATTTATAAAATCATGAGTTGGGTTAGGTGTAAGTTATAAAATTCACGAGTTGGGTTAGGTGTAATTTATAAAATCACGAGTTGGGTTAGGTGTAAGTAATAAAATTCACGAGTTGGGTTAGGTGTAATTTATAAAATCATGAGTTGGGTTAGGTGTAAGTTATAAAATTCACGAGTTGGGTTAGGTGTAATTTATAAAATCACGAGTTGGGTTAGGTGTAAGTAATAAAATTCACGAGTTGGGTTAGGTGTAATTTATAAAATCACGAGTTGGGTTAGGTGTAAGTTCTAAAATTCACGAGTTGGGTTAGGTGTAATTTATAAAATCACGAGTTGGGTTAGGTGTAAGTAATAAAATTCACGAGTTGGGTTAGGTGTAATTTATAAAATCATGAGTTGGGTTAGGTGTAAGTTATAAAATTCACGAGTTGGGTTAGGTGTAATTTATAAAATCACGAGTTGGGTTAGGTGTAAATTATAAAATTCACGAGTTGGGTTAGGTGTAATTTATAAAATCATGAGTTGGGTTAGGTGTAAGTTATAAAATTCACGAGTTGGGTTAGGTGTAATTTATAAAATCACGAGTTGGGTTAGGTGTAAGTAATAAAATTCACGAGTTGGGTTAGGTGTAATTTATAAAATCACGAGTTGGGTTAGGTGTAAGTTATAAAATTCACGAGTTGGGTTAGGTGTAATTTATAAAATCACGAGTTGGGTTAGGTGTAAGTTATAAAATTCACGAGTTGGGTTAGGTGTAATTTATAAAATCACGAGTTGGGTTAGGTGTAAGTTATAAAATTCACAAGTTGGGTTAGGTGTAATTTATAAAATCACGAGTTGGGTTAGGTGTAAGTAATAAAATTCACACGTTGGGTTAGGTGTAATTTATAAAATCACAAGTTGGGTTAGGTGTAAGTAATAAAATTCACGAGTTGGGTTAGGTGTAACTTATAAAATCACGACTTGGGTTAGGTGTAAGTTATAAAATTCACGAGTTGGGTTAGGTGTAATTTATAAAATCACGAGTTGGGTTAGGTGTAAGTAATAAAATTCACACGTTGGGTTAGGTGTAATTTATAAAATCACAAGTTGGGTTAGGTGTAAGTTATAAAATTCACGAGTTGGGTTAGGTGTAATTTATAAAATCACGAGTTGGGTTAGGTGTAAGTTATAAAATTCACGAGTTGGGTTAGGTGTAATTTATAGAATCACGAGTTGGGTTAGGTGTAAGTAATAAAGTTCACGAGTTGGGTTAGGTGTAATTTATAAAATCACGAGTTGGGTTAGGTGTAAGTAATAAAATTCACGAGTTGGGTTAGGTGTAATTTATAAAATCACGAGTTGGGTTAGGTGTAAGTTATAAAATTCACGAGTTGGGTTAGGTGTAATTTATAAAATCATGAGTTGGGTTAGGTGTAAGTTATAAAATTCACGAGTTGGGTTAGGTGTAAGTAATAAAATTCACGAGTTGGGTTAGGTGTAATTTATAAAATCACGAGTTGGGTTAGGTGTAAGTTATAAAATTCACGAGTTGGGTTAGGTGTAATTTATAAAATCACGAGTTGGGTTAGGTGTAAGTTATAAAATTCGCGAGTTGGGTTAGGTGTAATTTATAAAATCACGAGTTGGGTTAGGTGTAAGTAATAAAATTCACGAGTTGGGTTAGGTGTAATTTATAAAATCACGAGTTGGGTTAGGTGTAAGTTATAAAATTCACGAATTGGGTTAGGTGTAATTTATAAAATCACGAGTTGGGTTAGGTGTAAGTAATAAAATTCACAAGTTGGGTTAGGTGTAATTTATAAAATCATGAGTTGGGTTAGGTGTAAGTTATAAAATTCACGAGTTGGGTTAGGTGTAATTTATAAAATCACGAGTTGGGTTAGGTGTAAGTAATAAAATTCACGAGTTGGGTTAGGTGTAATTTATAAAATCACGAGTTGGGTTATGTGTAAGTTATAAAATTCACGAGTTGGGTTAGGTGTAATTTATAAAATCACGAGTTGGGTTAGGTGTAATTTATAAAATCACAAGTTGGGTTAGGTGTAAGTAATAAAATTCACGAGTTGGGTTAGGTGTAATTTATAAAATCACGAGTTGGGTTAGGTGTAATTTATAAAATCACAAGTTGGGTTAGGTGTAAGTAATAAAATTCACGAGTTGGGTTAGGTGTAATTTATAAAATCACGAGTTGGGTTAGGTGTAATTTATAAAATCACGAGTTGGGTTAGGTGTAAGTTATAAAATTCACGAGTTGGGTTAGGTGTAATTTATAAAATCACGAGTTGGGTTAGGTGTAATTTATAAAATCACGAGTTGGGTTAGGTGTAACTTACAAAATTCACGAGTTGGGTTAGGTGTAATTTATAAAATCACGAGTTGGGTTAGGTGTAAGTAATAAAATTCATGAGTTGGGTTTGGTGTAATTTATAAAATCACGAGTTGGGTTAGGTGTAATTTATAAAATGACAAGTTGGGTTAGGTGTAAGTAATAAAATTCACGAGTTGGGTTAGGTGTAATTTATAAAATTACGAGTTGGGTTAGGTGTAATTTATAAAATTACGAGTTGGGTTAGGTGTAAATTATAAAATTCACGAGTTGGGTTAGGTGTAATTTATAAAATCATGAGTTGGGTTAGGTGTAAGTTATAAAATTCACGAGTTGGGTTAGGTGTAATTTATAAAATCACGAGTTGGGTTAGGTGTAAGTAATAAAATTCACGAGTTGGGTTAGGTGTAATTTATAAAATCATGAGTTGGGTTAGGTGTAAGTTATAAAATTCACGAGTTGGGTTAGGTGTAATTTATAAAATCACGGTTTGGGTTAGGTGTAAGTAATAAAATTCACGAGTTGGGTTAGGTGTAATTTATAAAATCACGAGTTGGGTTAGGTGTAAGTTCTAAAATTCACGAGTTGGGTTAGGTGTAATTTATAAAATCACGAGTTGGGTTAGGTGTAAGTAATAAAATTCACGAGTTGGGTTAGGTGTAATTTATAAAATCACGAGTTGGGTTAGGTGTAAGTAATAAAATTCACGAGTTGGGTTAGGTGTAATTTATAAAATCATGAGTTGGGTTAGGTGTAAGTTATAAAATTCACGAGTTGGGTTAGGTGTAATTTATAAAATCACGAGTTGGGTTAGGTGTAAGTAATAAAATTCACGAGTTGGGTTAGGTGTAATTTATAAAATTACGAGTTGGGTTAGGTGTAATTTATAAAATTACGAGTTGGGTTAGGTGTAAATTATAAAATTCACGAGTTGGGTTAGGTGTAATTTATAAAATCATGAGTTGGGTTAGGTGTAAGTTATAAACTTCACGAGTTGGGTTAGGTGTAATTTATAAAATCACGAGTTGGGTTAGGTGTAAGTAATAAAATTCACGAGTTGGGTTAGGTGTAATTTATAAAATCATGAGTTGGGTTAGGTGTAAGTTATAAAATTCACGAGTTGGGTTAGGTGTAATTTATAAAATCACGAGTTGGGTTAGGTGTAAGTAATAAAATTCACGAGTTGGGTTAGGTGTAATTTATAAAATCACGAGTTGGGTTATGTGTAAGTTATAAAATTCACGAGTTGGGTTAGGTGTAATTTATAAAATCACGAGTTGGGTTAGGTGTAAGTAATAAAATTCACGAGTTGGGTTAGGTGTAATTTATAAAATCACGAGTTGGGTTAGGTGTAAGTTATAAAATTCACGAGTTGGGTTAGGTGTAATTTATAAAATCACGAGTTGGGTTAGGTGTAAGTAATAAAATTCACGAGTTGGGTTAGGTGTAATTTATAAAATCACGAGTTGGGTTATGTGTAAGTTATAAAATTCACGAGTTGGGTTAGGTGTAATTTATAAAATCACGAGTTGGGTTAGGTGTAATTTATAAAATCACAAGTTGGGTTAGGTGTAAGTAATAAAATTCACGAGTTGGGTTAGGTGTAATTTATAAAATCACGAGTTGGGTTAGGTGTAATTTATAAAATCACAAGTTGGGTTAGGTGTAAGTAATAAAATTCACGAGTTGGGTTAGGTGTAATTTATAAAATCACGAGTTAGGTTAGGTGTAATTTATAAAATCACAAGTTGGGTTAGGTGTAAGTAATAAAATTCACGAGTTGGGTTAGGTGTAATTTATAAAATCACGAGTTGGGTTAGGTGTAATTTATAAAATCACGAGTTGGGTTTGGTGTAATTTATAAAATCACAAGTTGGGTTAGGTGTAAGTAATAAAATTCACGAGTTGGGTTAGGTGTAATTTATAAAATCACGAGTTGGGTTAGGTGTAATTTATAAAATCACGAGTAAGGTTAGGTGTAAGTTATAAAATTCACGAGTTGGGTTAGGTGTAATTTATAAAATCACGAGTTGGGTTAGGTGTAATTTATAAAATCACGAGTTGGGTTAGGTGTAAGTTATAAAATTCACGAGTTGGGTTAGGTGTAATTTATAAAATCACGAGTTGGGTTAGGTGTAAGTAATAAAATTCATGAGTTGGGTTTGGTGTAATTTATAAAATCACGAGTTGGGTTAGGTGTAATTTATAAAATCACAAGTTGGGTTAGGTGTAAGTAATAAAATTCACGAGTTGGGTTAGGTGTAATTTATAAAATCACGAGTTGGGTTAGGTGTAATTTATAAAATCACGAGTTGGGTTAGGTGTAAATTATAAAATTCACGAGTTGGGTTAGGTGTAATTTATAAAATCATGAGTTGGGTTACGTGTAAGTTATAAAATTCATGAGTTGGGTTAGGTGTAATTTATAAAATCACGAGTTGGGTTAGGTGTAAGTAAAAAAATTCACGAGTTGGGTTAGGTGTAATTTATAAAATCATGAGTTGGGTTAGGTGTAAGTTATAAAATTCACGAGTTGGGTTAGGTGTAATTTATAAAATCACGAGTTGGGTTAGGTGTAAGTTATAAAATTCACGAGTTGGGTTAGGTGTAATTTATAAAATCACGAGTTGGGTTAGGTGTAAGTTCTAAAATTCACGAGTTGGGTTAGGTGTAATTTTTAAAATCACGAGTTGGGTTAGGTGTAAGTAATAAAATTCACGAGTTGGGTTAGGTGTAATTTATAAAATCACGAGTTGGGTTAGGTGTAAGTTATAAAATTCACGAGTTGGGTTAGGTGTAATTTATAAAATCACGAGTTGGGTTAGGTGTAAATTATAAAATTCACGAGTTGGGTTAGGTGTAATTTATAAAATCATGAGTTGGGTTAGGTGTAAGTTATAAAATTCACGAGTTGGGTTAGGTGTAATTTATAAAATCACGAGTTGGGTTAGGTGTAAGTAATAAAATTCACGAGTTGGGTTAGGTGTAATTTATAAAATCACGAGTTGGGTTAGGTGTAAGTAATAAAATTCACGAGTTGGGTTAGGTGTAATTTATAAAATCATGAGTTGGGTTAGGTGTAAGTAATAAAATTCACGAGTTGGGTTAGGTGTAATTTATAGAATCACGAGTTGGGTTAGGTGTAAGTAATAAAATTCACGAGTTGGGTTAGGTGTAATTTATAAAATCACGAGTTGGGTTAGGTGAAAGTAATAAAATTCACGAGTTGGGTTAGGTGTAATTTATAAAATCACGAGTTGGGTTAGGTGTAAGTTAGAAAATTCACGAGTTGGGTTAGGTGTAATTTATAAAATCATGAGTTGGGTTAGGTGTAAGTTATAAAATTCACGAGTTGGGTTAGGTGTAATTTATAGAATCACGAGTTGGGTTAGGTGTAAGTAATAAAATTCACGAGTTGGGTTAAGTGTAATTTATAAAATCACGAGTTGGGTTAGGTGTAAGTAATAAAATTCACGAGTTGGGTTAGGTGTAATTTATAAAATCACGAGTTGGGTTGGGTGTAAGTTATAAAATTCACGAGTTGGGTTAGGTGTAATTTATAAAATCATGAGTTGGGTTAGGTGTAAGTTATAAAATTCACGAGTTGAGTTAGGTGTAATTTATAGAATTACGAGTTGGGTTATGTGTAAGTAATAAAATTCACGAGTTGGGTTAGGTGTAATTTATAAAATCACGAGTTGGGTTAGGTGTAAGTAATAAAATTCACGAGTTGGGTTAGGTGTAATTTATAAAATCACGAGTTGGGTTAGGTGTAATTTATAAAATCTCAAGTTGGGTTAGGTGTAAGTAATAAAATTCACGAGTTGGGTTAGGTGTAATTTATAAAATCACGAGTTGGGTTAGGTGTAAGTAATAAAATTCACGAGTTGGGTTAGGTGTAATTTATAGAATCACGAGTTGGGTTAGGTGTAAGTAATAAAATTCACGAGTTGGGTTAGGTGTAATTTATAAAATCACGAGTTGGGTTAGGTGTAAGTAATAAAATTCACGAGTTGAGTTAGGTGTAATTTATAGAATCACGAGTTGGGTTAGGTGTAAGTAATAAAATTCACGAGTTGGGTTAGGTGTAATTTATAAAATCACGAGTTGGGTTAGGTGTAATTTATAAAATCTCAAGTTGGGTTAGGTGTAAGTTATAAAATTCACGAGTTGGGTTAGGTGTAATTTATAAAATCATGAGTTGGGTTAGGTGTAAGTAATAAAATTCACGAGTTGGGTTAGGTGTAATTTATAGAATCACGAGTTGGGTTAGGTGTAAGTAATAAAATTCACGAGTTGGGTTAGGTGTAATTTATAGAATTACGAGTTGGGTTAGGTGTAAGTAATAAAATTCACGAGTTGGGTTAGGTGTAATTTACAAAATCACGAGTTGGGTTAGGTGTAAGTAATAATATTCACGAGTTGGGTTAGGTGTAATTTATAAAATCACGAGTTGGGTTAGGTGTAATTTATAAAATCACGAGTTGGGTTTGGTGTAATTTATAAAATCACGAGTTGGGTTAGGTGTAAGTAATAAAATTCACGAGTTGGGTTAGGTGTAATTTATAAAATCACGAGTTGGGTTAGGTGTAATTTATAAAATCACGAGTAAGGTTAGGTGTAAGTTATGAAATTCACGAGTTGGGTTAGGTGTAATTTATAAAATCACGAGTTGGGTTAGGTGTAATTTATAAAATCACGAGTTGGGTTAGGTGTAAGTTACAAAATTCACGAGTTGGGTTAGGTGTAATTTATAAAATCACGAGTTGGGTTAGGTGTAAGTAATAAAATTCATGAGTTGGGTTTGGTGTAATTTATAAAATCACGAGTTGGGTTAGGTGTAATTTATAAAATCACGAGTTGGGTTAGGTGTAAGTAATAAAATTCACGAGTTGGGTTAGGTGTAATTTATAAAATCACGAGTTGGGTTAGGTGTAATTTATAAAATCACGAGTTGGGTTAGGTGTAAATTATAAAATTCACGAGTTGGGTTAGGTGTAATTTATAAAATCATGAGTTGGGTTACGTGTAAGTTATAAAATTCATGAGTTGGGTTAGGTGTAATTTATAAAATCACGAGTTGGGTTAGGTGTAAGTAAAAAAATTCACGAGTTGGGTTAGGTGTAATTTATAAAATCATGAGTTGGGTTAGGCGTAAGTTATAAAATTCACGAGTTGGGTTAGGTGTAATTTATAAAATCACGAGTTGGGTTAGGTGTAAGTAATAAAATTCACGAGTTGGGTTAGGTGTAATTTATAAAATCACGAGTTGGGTTAGGTGTAAGTTCTAAAATTCACGAGTTGGGTTAGGTGTAATTTTTAAAATCACGAGTTGGGTTAGGTGTAAGTAATAAAATTCACGAGTTGGGTTAGGTGTAATTTATAAAATCATGAGTTGGGTTAGGTGTAAGTTATAAAATTCACGAGTTGGGTTAGGTGTAATTTATAAAATCACGAGTTGGGTTAGGTGTAAATTATAAAATTCACGAGTTGGGTTAGGTGTAATTTATAAAATCATGAGTTGGGTTAGGTGTAAGTTATAAAATTCACGAGTTG
The DNA here is from genome assembly GCA_932526585.2 of Philonthus cognatus. Classification (NCBI taxonomy): domain Eukaryota; kingdom Metazoa; phylum Arthropoda; class Insecta; order Coleoptera; family Staphylinidae; genus Philonthus; species Philonthus cognatus. The sequence goes on along the minus strand of OW052241.1, from coordinate 23,673 downwards.
GGTTAGGTGTAATTTATAAAATCACGAGTTGGGTTAGGTGTAAGTAATAAAATTCACGAGTTGGGTTAGGTGTAATTTATAAAATCACGAGTTGGGTTAGGTGTAAGTAATAAAATTCACGAGTTGGGTTAGGTGTAATTTATAAAATCATGAGTTGGGTTAGGTGTAAGTAATAAAATTCAGGAGTTGGGTTAGGTGTAATTTATAGAATCACGAGTTGGGTTAGGTGTAAGTAATAAAATTCACGAGTTGGGTTAGGTGTAATTTATAGAATCACGAGTTGGGTTAGGTGAAAGTAATAAAATTCACGAGTTGGGTTAGGTGTAATTTATAAAATCACGAGTTGGGTTAGGTGTAAGTTATAAAATTCACGAGTTGGGTTAGGTGTAATTTATAAAATCATGAGTTGGGTTAGGTGTAAGTTATAAAATTCACGAGTTGGGTTAGGTGTAATTTATAGAATCACGAGTTGGGTTAGGTGTAAGTAATAAAATTCACGAGTTGGGTTAAGTGTAATTTATAAAATCACGAGTTGGGTTAGGTGTAAGTAATAAAATTCACGAGTTGGGTTAGGTGTAATTTATAAAATCACGAGTTGGGTTGGGTGTAAGTTATAAAATTCACGAGTTGGGTTAGGTGTAATTTATAAAATCATGAGTTGGGTTAGGTGTAAGTTATAAAATTCACGAGTTGAGTTAGGTGTAATTTATAGAATCACGAGTTGGGTTATGTGTAAGTAATAAAATTCACGAGTTGGGTTAGGTGTAATTTATAAAATCACGAGTTGGGTTAGGTGTAAGTAATAAAATTCACGAGTTGGGTTAGGTGTAATTTATAAAATCACGAGTTGGGTTAGGTGTAATTTATAAAATCTCAAGTTGGGTTAGGTGTAAGTAATAAAATTCACGAGTTGGGTTAGGTGTAATTTATAAAATCACGAGTTGGGTTAGGTGTAAGTAATAAAATTCACGAGTTGGGTTAGGTGTAATTTATAGAATCACGAGTTGGGTTAGGTGTAAGTAATAAAATTCACGAGTTGGGTTAGGTGTAATTTATAAAATCACGAGTTGGGTTAGGTGTAAGTAATAAAATTCACGAGTTGGGTTAGGTGTAATTTATAGAATCACGAGTTGGGTTAGGTGTAAGTAATAAAATTCACGAGTTGGGTTAGGTGTAATTTATAAAATCACGAGTTGGGTTAGGTGTAATTTATAAAATCTCAAGTTGGGTTAGGTGTAAGTTATAAAATTCACGAGTTGGGTTAGGTGTAATTTATAAAATCATGAGTTGGGTTAGGTGTAAGTAATAAAATTCACGAGTTGGGTTAGGTGTAATTTATAGAATCACGAGTTGGGTTAGGTGTAAGTAATAAAATTCACGAGTTGGGTTAGGTGTAATTTATAGAATTACGAGTTGGGTTAGGTGTAAGTAATAAAATTCACGAGTTGGGTTAGGTGTAATTTATAAAATCACGAATTGGGTTAGGTGTAAGTAATAATATTCACGAGTTGGGTTAGGTGTAATTTATAAAATCACGAGTTGGGTTAGGTGTAATTTATAAAATCTCAAGTTGGGTTAGGTGTAAGTTATAAAATTCACGAGTTGGGTTAGGTGTAAGTAATAAAATTCACGAGTTGGGTTAGGTGTAATTTATAGAATCACGAGTTGGGTTAGGTGTAAGTAATAAAATTCACGAGTTGGGTTAGCTGTAATTTATAAAATCACGAGTTGGGTTAGGTGTAAGTAATAAAATTCACGAGTTGGGTTAGGTGTAATTTATAAACTCACGAGTTGGGTTAGGTGTAATTTATAAAATCTCAAGTTGGGTTAGGTGTAAGTAATAAAATTCACGAGTTGGGTTAGGTGTAATTTATAAAATCACGAGTTGGGTTAGGTGTAAGTAATAAAATTCACGAGTTGGGTTAGGTGTAATTTATAGAATCACGAGTTGGGTTAGGTGTAAGTAATAAAATTCACGAGTTGGGTTAGGTGTAATTTATAAAATCACTAGTTGGGTTAGGTGTAATTTATAAAATCTCAAGTTGGGTTAGGTGTAAGTAATAAAATTCACGAGTTGGGTTAGGTGTAATTTATAAAATCACGAGTTGGGTTAGGTGTAAGTAATAAAATTCACGAGTTGGGTTAGGTGTAATTTATAAAATCATGAGTTGGGTTAGGTGTAAGTAATAAAATTCACGAGTTGGGTTAGGTGTAATTTATAGAATCACGAGTTGGGTTAGGTGTAAGTAATAAAATTCACGAGTTGGGTTAGGTGTAATTTATAGAATCACGAGTTGGGTTAGGTGTAAGTAATAAAATTCACGAGTTGGGTTAGGTGTAATTTATAAAATCACGAGTTGGGTTAGGTGTAAGTTAGAAAATTCACGAGTTGGGTTAGGTGTAATTTATAAAATCATGAGTTGGGTTAGGTGTAAGTTATAAAATTCACGAGTTGGGTTAGGTGTAATTTATAGAATCACGAGTTGGGTTAGGTGTAAGTAATAAAATTCACGAGTTGGGTTAGGTGTAATTTATAAAATCACGAGTTGGGTTAGGTGTAAGTAATAAAATTCACGAGTTGGGTTAGGTGTAATTTATAAAATCACGAGTTGGGTTGGGTGTAAGTTATAAAATTCACGAGTTGGGTTAGGTGTAATTTATAAAATCATGAGTTGGGTTAGGTGTAAATTATAAAATTCACGAGTTGAGTTAGGTGTAATTTATAGAATCACGAGTTGGGTTAGGTGTAAGTAATAAAATTCACGAGTTGGGTTAGGTGTAATTTATAAAATCACGAGTTGGGTTAGGTGTAATTTATAAAATCTCAAGTTGGGTTAGGTGTAAGTAATAAAATTCACGAGTTGGGTTAGGTGTAATTTATAAAATCACGAGTTGGGTTAGGTGTAAGTAATAAAATTCACGAGTTGGGTTAGGTGTAATTTATAGAATCACGAGTTGGGTTAGGTGTAAGTAATAAAATTCACGAGTTGGGTTAGGTGTAATTTATAAAATCACGAGTTGGGTTAGGTGTAAGTAATAAAATTCACGAGTTGGGTTAGGTGTAATTTATAGAATCACGAGTTGGGTTAGGTGTAAGTAATAAAATTCACGAGTTGGGTTAGGTGTAATTTATAAAATCACGAGTTGGGTTAGGTGTAATTTATAAAATCTCAAGTTGGGTTAGGTGTAAGTTATAAAATTCACGAGTTGGGTTAGGTGTAATTTATAAAATCATGAGTTGGGTTAGGTGTAAGTAATAAAATTCACGAGTTGGGTTAGGTGTAATTTATAGAATCACGAGTTGGGTTAGGTGTAAGTAATAAAATTCACGAGTTGGGTTAGGTGTAATTTATAGAATTACGAGTTGGGTTAGGTGTAAGTAATAAAATTCACGAGTTGGGTTAGGTGTAATTTATAAAATCACGAGTTGGGTTAGGTGTAAGTAATAATATTCACGAGTTGGGTTAGGTGTAATTTATAAAATCACGAGTTGGGTTAGGTGTTATTTATAAAATCTCAAGTTGGGTTAGGTGTAAGTTATAAAATTCACGAGTTGGGTTAGGTGTAAGTAATAAAATTCACGAGTTGGGTTAGGTGTAATTTATAGAATCACGAGTTGGGTTAGGTGTAAGTAATAAAATTCACGAGTTGGGTTAGGTGTAATTTATAAAATCACGAGTTGGGTTAGGTGTAAGTAATAAAATTCACGAGTTGGGTTAGGTGTAATTTATAAAATCACGAGTTGGGTTAGGTGTAATTTATAAAATCACGAGTTGGGTTTGGTGTAATTTATAAAATCACAAGTTGGGTTAGGTGTAAGTAATAAAATTCACGAGTTGGGTTAGGTGTAATTTATAAAATCACGAGTTGGGTTAGGTGTAATTTATAAAATCACGAGTAAGGTTAGGTGTAAGTTATAAAATTCACGAGTTGGGTTAGGTGTAATTTATAAAATCACGAGTTGGGTTAGGTGTAATTTATAAAATCACGAGTTGGGTTAGGTGTAAGTTACAAAATTCACGAGTTGGGTTAGGTGTAATTTATAAAATCACGAGTTGGGTTAGGTGTAAGTAATAAAATTCATGAGTTGGGTTTGGTGTAATTTATAAAATCACGAGTTGGGTTAGGTGTAATTTATAAAATCACAAGTTGGGTTAGGTGTAAGTAATAAAATTCACGAGTTGGGTTAGGTGTAATTTATAGAATTACGAGTTGGGTTAGGTGTAAGTAATAAAATTCACGAGTTGGGTTAGGTGTAATTTATAAAATCACGAGTTGGGTTAGGTGTAAGTAATAATATTCACGAGTTGGGTTAGGTGTAATTTATAAAATCACGAGTTGGGTTAGGTGTAATTTATAAAATCTCAAGTTGGGTTAGGTGTAAGTTATAAAATTCACGAGTTGGGTTAGGTGTAAGTAATAAAATTCACGAGTTGGGTTAGGTGTAATTTATAGAATCACGAGTTGGGTTAGGTGTAAGTAATAAAATTCACGAGTTGGGTTAGGTGTAATTTATAAAATCACGAGTTGGGTTAGGTGTAAGTAATAAAATTCACGAGTTGGGTTAGGTGTAATTTATAAAATCACGAGTTGGGTTAGGTGTAATTTATAAAATCACGAGTTGGGTTTGGTGTAATTTATAAAATCACAAGTTGGGTTAGGTGTAAGTAATAAAATTCACGAGTTGGGTTAGGTGTAATTTATAAAATCACGAGTTGGGTTAGGTGTAATTTATAAAATCACGAGTAAGGTTAGGTGTAAGTTATAAAATTCACGAGTTGGGTTAGGTGTAATTTATAAAATCACGAGTTGGGTTAGGTGTAATTTATAAAATCACGAGTTGGGTTAGGTGTAAGTTACAAAATTCACGAGTTGGGTTGGGTGTAATTTATAAAATCACGAGTTGGGTTAGGTGTAAGTAATAAAATTCATGAGTTGGGTTTGGTGTAATTTATAAAATCACGAGTTGGGTTAGGTGTAATTTATAAAATCACAAGTTGGGTTAGGTGTAAGTAATAAAATTCACGAGTTGGGTTAGGTGTAATTTATAAAATCACGAGTTGGGTTAGGTGTAATTTATAAAATCACGAGTTGGGTTAGGTGTAAATTATAAAATTCACGAGTTGGGTTAGGTGTAATTTATAAAATCATGAGTTGGGTTACGTGTAAGTTATAAAATTCATGAGTTGGGTTAGGTGTAATTTATAAAATCACGAGTTGGGTTAGGTGTAAGTAAAAAAATTCACGAGTTGGGTTAGGTGTAATTTATAAAATCATGAGTTGGGTTAGGCGTAAGTTATAAAATTCACGAGTTGGGTTAGGTGTAATTTATAAAATCACGAGTTGGGTTAGGTGTAAGTAATAAAATTCACGAGTTGGGTTAGGTGTAATTTATAAAATCACGAGTTGGGTTAGGTGTAAGTTATAAAATTCACGAGTTGGGTTAGGTGTAATTTTTAAAATCACGAGTTGGGTTAGGTGTAAGTAATAAAATTCACGAGTTGGGTTAGGTGTAATTTATAAAATAAAGAGTTGGGTTAGGTGTAAGTTATAAAATTCACGAGTTGGGTTAGGTGTAATTTATAAAATCACGAGTTGGGTTAGGTGTAAATTATAAAATTCACGAGTTGGGTTAGGTGTAATTTATAAAATCATGAGTTGGGTTAGGTGTAAGTTATAAAATTCACGAGTTGGGTTAGGTGTAATTTATAAAATCACGAGTTGGGTTAGGTGTAAGTAATAAAATTCACGAGTTGGGTTAGGTGTAATTTATAAAATCACGAGTTGGGTTAGGTGTAAGTAATAAAATTCACGAGTTGGGTTAGGTGTAATTTATAAAATCATGAGTTGGGTTAGGTGTAAGTAATAAAATTCACGAGTTGGGTTAGGTGTAATTTATAGAATCACGAGTTGGGTTAGGTGTAAGTAATAAAATTCACGAGTTGGGTTAGGTGTAATTTATAGAATCACGAGTTGGGTTAGGTGAAAGTAATAAAATTCACGAGTTGGGTTAGGTGTAATTTATAAAATCACGAGTTGGGTTAGGTGTAAGTTAGAAAATTCACGAGTTGGGTTAGGTGTAATTTATAAAATCATGAGTTGGGTTAGGTGTAAGTTATAAAATTCACGAGTTGGGTTAGGTGTAATTTATAAAATCACGAGTTGGGTTAGGTGTAAGTAATAAAATTCACGAGTTGGGTTAAGTGTAATTTATAAAATCACGAGTTGGGTTAGGTGTAAGTAATAAAATTCACGAGTTGGGTTAGGTGTAATTTATAAAATCACGAGTTGGGTTGGGTGTAAGTTATAAAATTCACGAGTTGGGTTAGGTGTAATTTATAAAATCATGAGTTGGGTTAGGTGTAAGTTATAAAATTCACGAGTTGAGTTAGGTGTAATTTATAGAATCACGAGTTGGGTTATGTGTAAGTAATAAAATTCACGAGTTGGGTTAGGTGTAATTTATAAAATCACGAGTTGGGTTAGGTGTAAGTAATAAAATTCACGAGTTGGGTTAGGTGTAATTTATAAAATCACGAGTTGGGTTAGGTGTAATTTATAAAATCTCAAGTTGGGTTAGGTGTAAGTAATAAAATTCACGAGTTGGGTTAGGTGTAATTTATAAAATCACGAGTTGGGTTAGGTGTAAGTAATAAAATTCACGAGTTGGGTTAGGTGTAATTTATAGAATCACGAGTTGGGTTAGGTGTAAGTAATAAAATTCACGAGTTGGGTTAGGTGTAATTTATAAAATCACGAGTTGGGTTAGGTGTAAGTAATAAAATTCACGAGTTGGGTTAGGTGTAATTTATAGAATCACGAGTTGGGTTAGGTGTAAGTAATAAAATTCACGAGTTGGGTTAGGTGTAATTTATAAAATCACGAGTTGGGTTAGGTGTAATTTATAAAATCTCAAGTTGGGTTAGGTGTAAGTTATAAAATTCACGAGTTGGGTTAGGTGTAATTTATAAAATCATGAGTTGGGTTAGGTGTAAGTAATAAAATTCACGAGTTGGGTTAGGTGTAATTTATAGAATCACGAGTTGGGTTAGGTGTAAGTAATAAAGTTCACGAGTTGGGTTAGGTGTAATTTATAGAATTACGAGTTGGGTTAGGTGTAAGTAATAAAATTCACGAGTTGGGTTAGGTGTAATTTATAAAATCACGAGTTGGGTTAGGTGTAAGTAATAATATTCACGAGTTGGGTTAGGTGTAATTTATAAAATCACGAGTTGGGTTAGGTGTAATTTATAAAATCTCAAGTTGGGTTAGGTGTAAGTTATAAAATTCACGAGTTGGGTTAGGTGTAAGTAATAAAATTCACGAGTTGGGTTAGGTGTAATTTATAGAATCACGAGTTGGGTTAGGTGTAAGTAATAAAATTCACGAGTTGGGTTAGGTGTAATTTATAAAATCACGAGTTGGGTTAGGTGCAAGTAATAAAATTCACGAGTTGGGTTAGGTGTAATTTATAAAATCACGAGTTGGGTTAGGTGTAATTTATAAAATCTCAAGTTGGGTTAGGTGTAAGTAATAAAATTCACGAGTTGGGTTAGGTGTAATTTATAAAATCACGAGTTGGGTTAGGTGTAAGTAATAAAATTCACGAGTTGGGTTAGGTGTAATTTATAGAATCACGAGTTGGGTTAGGTGTAAGTAATAAAATTCACGAGTTGGGTTAGGTGTAATTTATAAAATCACTAGTTGGGTTAGGTGTAATTTATAAAATCTCAAGTTGGGTTAGGTGTAAGTAATAAAATTCACGAGTTGGGTTAGGTGTAATTTATAAAATCACGAGTTGGGTTAGGTGTAAGTAATAAAATTCACGAGTTGGGTTAGGTGTAATTTATAAAATTAAGAGTTGGGTTAGGTGTAAGTAATAAAATTCACGAGTTGGGTTAGGTGTAATTTATAGAATCACGAGTTGGGTTAGGTGTAAGTAATAAAATTCACGAGTTGGGTTAGGTGTAATTTATAGAATCACGAGTTGGGTTAGGTGTAAGTAATAAAATTCACGAGTTGGGTTAGGTGTAATTTATAAAATCACGAGTTGGGTTAGGTGTAAGTTAGAAAATTCACGAGTTGGGTTAGGTGTAATTTATAAAATCATGAGTTGGGTTAGGTGTAAGTTATAAAATTCACGAGTTGGGTTAGGTGTAATTTATAGAATCACGAGTTGGGTTAGGTGTAAGTAATAAAATTCACGAGTAGGGTTAGGTGTAATTTATAAAATCACGAGTTGGGTTAGGTGTAAGTAATAAAATTCACGAGTTGGGTTAGGTGTAATTTATAAAATCACGAGTTGGGTTGGGTGTAAGTTATAAAATTCACGAGTTGGGTTAGGTGTAATTTATAAAATCATGAGTTGGGTTAGGTGTAAGTTATAAAATTCACGAGTTGAGTTAGGTGTAATTTATAGAATCACGAGTTGGGTTATGTGTAAGTAATAAAATTCACGAGTTGGGTTAGGTGTAATTTATAAAATCACGAGTTGGGTTAGGTGTAAGTAATAAAATTCACGAGTTGGGTTAGGTGTAATTTATAAAATCACGAGTTGGGTTAGGTGTAATTTATAAAATCTCAAGTTGGGTTAGGTGTAAGTAATAAAATTCACGAGTTGGGTTAGGTGTAATTTATAAAATCACGTGTTGGGTTAGGTGTAAGTAATAAAATTCACGAGTTGGGTTAGGTGTAATTTATAGAATCACGAGTTGGGTTAGGTGTAAGTAATAAAATTCACGAGTTGGGTTAGGTGTAATTTATAAAATCACGAGTTGGGTTAGGTGTAAGTAATAAAATTCACGAGTTGGGTTAGGTGTAATTTATAGAATCACGAGTTGGGTTAGGTGTAAGAAATAAAATTCACGAGTTGGGTTAGGTGTAATTTATAAAATCACGAGTTGGGTTAGGTGTAATTTATAAAATCTCAAGTTGGGTTAGGTGTAAGTTATAAAATTCACGAGTTGGGTTAGGTGTAATTTATAAAATCATGAGTTGGGTTAGGTGTAAGTAATAAAATTCACGAGTTGGGTTAGGTGTAATTTATAGAATCACGAGTTGGGTTAGGTGTAAGTAATAAAATTCACGAGTTGGGTTAGGTGTAATTTATAAAATCACGAGTTGGGTTAGGTGTAAGTAATAAAATTCACGAGTTGGGTTAGGTGTAATTTATAGAATCACGAGTTGGGTTAGGTGTAAGAAATAAAATTCACGAGTTGGGTTAGGTGTAATTTATAAAATCACGAGTTGGGTTAGGTGTAATTTATAAAATCTCAAGTTGGGTTAGGTGTAAGTTATAAAATTCACGAGTTGGGTTAGGTGTAATTTATAAAATCATGAGTTGGGTTAGGTGTAAGTAATAAAATTCACGAGTTGGGTTAGGTGTAATTTATAGAATCACGAGTTGGGTTAGGTGTAAGTAATAAAATTCACGAGTTGGGTTAGGTGTAATTTATAAAATCACGAGTTGGGTTAGGTGTAAGTAATAAAATTCACGAGTTGGGTTAGGTGTAATTTATAGAATCACGAGTTGGGTTAGGTGTAAGAAATAAAATTCACGAGTTGGGTTAGGTGTAATTTATAAAATCACGAGTTGGGTTAGGTGTAATTTATAAAATCTCAAGTTGGGTTAGGTGTAAGTTATAAAATTCACGAGTTGGGTTAGGTGTAATTTATAAAATCATGAGTTGGGTTAGGTGTAAGTAATAAAATTCACGAGTTGGGTTAGGTGTAATTTATAGAATTACGAGTTGGGTTAGGTGTAAGTAATAAAATTCACGAGTTGGGTTAGGTGTAATTTATAAAATCACGAGTTGGGTTAGGTGTAAGTAATAATATTCACGAGTTGGGTTAGGTGTAATTTATAAAATCACGAGTTGGGTTAGGTGTAATTTATAAAATCTCAAGTTGGGTTAGGTGTAAGTTATAAAATTCACGAGTTGGGTTAGGTGTAAGTAGTAAAATTCACGAGTTGGGTTAGGTGTAATTTATAGAATCACGAGTTGGGTTAGGTGTAAGTAATAAAATTCACGAGTTGGGTTAGGTGTAATTTATAAAATCACGAGTTGGGTTAGGTGTAAGTAATAAAATTCACGAGTTGGGTTAGGTGTAATTTATAAAATCACGAGTTGGGTTAGGTGTAATTTATAAAATCTTAAGTTGGGTTAGGTGTAAGTAATAAAATTCACGAGTTGGGTTAGGTGTAATTTATAAAATCACGAGTTGGGTTAGGTGTAAGTAATAAAATTCACGAGTTGGGTTAGGTGTAATTTATAGAATCACGAGTTGGGTTAGGTGTAAGTAATAAAATTCACGAGTTGGGTTAGGTGTAATTTATAAAATCACTAGTTGGGTTAGGTGTAATTTATAAAATCTCAAGTTGGGTTAGGTGTAAGTTATAAAATTCACGAGTTGGGTTAGGTGTAATTTATAGAATCACGAGTTGGGTTAGGTGTAAGTAATAAAATTAACGAGTTGGGTTAGGTGTAATTTATAGAATTACGAGTTGGGTTAGGTGTAAGTAATAAAATTCACGAGTTGGGTTAGGTGTAATTTATAAAATCACGAGTTGGGTTAGGTGTAAGTAATAAAATTCACGAGTTGGGTTAGGTGTAATTTATGAAATCACGAGTTGGGTTAGGTGTAATTTATAAAATCTCAAGTTGGGTTAGGTGTAAGTTATAAAATTCACGAGTTGGGTTACGTGTAATTTATAAAATCACGAGTTGGGTTAGGTGTAAGTTATAAAATTCACGAGTTGGGTTAGGTGTAATTTATAAAATCACGAGTTGGGTTAGGTGTAAGTAATAAAATTCACGAGTTGGGTTAGGTGTAATTTATAAAATCACGAGTTGGGTTATGTGTAAGTTATAAAATTCACGAGTTGGGTTAGGTGTAATTTATAAAATCACGAGTTGGGTTAGGTGTAATTTATAAAATCACAAGTTGGGTTAGGTGTAAGTAATAAAATTCACGAGTTGGGTTAGGTGTAATTTATAAAATCACGAGTTGGGTTAGGTGTAATTTATAAAATCACAAGTTGGGTTAGGTGTAAGTAATAAAATTCACGAGTTGGGTTAGGTGTAATTTATAGAATCACGAGTTGGGTTAGGTGTAAGAAATAAAATTCACGAGTTGGGTTAGGTGTAATTTATAAAATCACGAGTTGGGTTAGGTGTAATTTATAAAATCTCAAGTTGGGTTAGGTGTAAGTTATAAAATTCACGAGTTGGGTTAGGTGTAATTTATAAAATCATGAGTTGGGTTAGGTGTAAGTAATAAAATTCACGAGTTGGGTTAGGTGTAATTTATAGAATCACGAGTTGGGTTAGGTGTAAGTAATAAAATTCACGAGTTGGGTTAGGTGTAATTTATAAAATCACGAGTTGGGTTAGGTGTAAGTAATAAAATTCACGAGTTGGGTTAGGTGTAATTTATAGAATCACGAGTTGGGTTAGGTGTAAGAAATAAAATTCACGAGTTGGGTTAGGTGTAATTTATAAAATCACGAGTTGGGTTAGGTGTAATTTATAAAATCTCAAGTTGGGTTAGGTGTAAGTTATAAAATTCACGAGTTGGGTTAGGTGTAATTTATAAAATCATGAGTTGGGTTAGGTGTAAGTAATAAAATTCACGAGTTGGGTTAGGTGTAATTTATAGAATTACGAGTTGGGTTAGGTGTAAGTAATAAAATTCACGAGTTGGGTTAGGTGTAATTTATAAAATCACGAGTTGGGTTAGGTGTAAGTAATAATATTCACGAGTTGGGTTAGGTGTAATTTATAAAATCACGAGTTGGGTTAGGTGTAATTTATAAAATCTCAAGTTGGGTTAGGTGTAAGTTATAAAATTCACGAGTTGGGTTAGGTGTAAGTAGTAAAATTCACGAGTTGGGTTAGGTGTAATTTATAGAATCACGAGTTGGGTTAGGTGTAAGTAATAAAATTCACGAGTTGGGTTAGGTGTAATTTATAAAATCACGAGTTGGGTTAGGTGTAAGTAATAAAATTCACGAGTTGGGTTAGGTGTAATTTATAAAATCACGAGTTGGGTTAGGTGTAATTTATAAAATCTTAAGTTGGGTTAGGTGTAAGTAATAAAATTCACGAGTTGGGTTAGGTGTAATTTATAAAATCACGAGTTGGGTTAGGTGTAAGTAATAAAATTCACGAGTTGGGTTAGGTGTAATTTATAGAATCACGAGTTGGGTTAGGTGTAAGTAATAAAATTCACGAGTTGGGTTAGGTGTAATTTATAAAATCACTAGTTGGGTTAGGTGTAATTTATAAAATCTCAAGTTGGGTTAGGTGTAAGTTATAAAATTCACGAGTTGGGTTAGGTGTAATTTATAGAATCACGAGTTGGGTTAGGTGTAAGTAATAAAATTAACGAGTTGGGTTAGGTGTAATTTATAGAATTACGAGTTGGGTTAGGTGTAAGTAATAAAATTCACGAGTTGGGTTAGGTGTAATTTATAAAATCACGAGTTGGGTTAGGTGTAAGTAATAAAATTCACGAGTTGGGTTAGGTGTAATTTATGAAATCACGAGTTGGGTTAGGTGTAATTTATAAAATCTCAAGTTGGGTTAGGTGTAAGTTATAAAATTCACGAGTTGGGTTACGTGTAATTTATAAAATCACGAGTTGGGTTAGGTGTAAGTTATAAAATTCACGAGTTGGGTTAGGTGTAATTTATAAAATCACGAGTTGGGTTAGGTGTAAGTAATAAAATTCACGAGTTGGGTTAGGTGTAATTTATAAAATCACGAGTTGGGTTATGTGTAAGTTATAAAATTCACGAGTTGGGTTAGGTGTAATTTATAAAATCACGAGTTGGGTTAGGTGTAATTTATAAAATCACAAGTTGGGTTAGGTGTAAGTAATAAAATTCACGAGTTGGGTTAGGTGTAATTTATAAAATCACGAGTTGGGTTAGGTGTAATTTATAAAATAACGAGTTGGGTTAGGTGTAAGTAATAAAATTCACGAGTTGGGTTAGGTGTAATTTATAAAATCACGAGTTGGGTTAGGTGTAATTTATAAAATCACAAGTTGGGTTAGGTGTAAGTAATAAAATTCACGAGTTGGGTTAGGTGTAATTTATAAAATCACGAGTTGGGTTAGGTGTAATTTATAAAATCACGAGTTGGGTTAGGTGTAAGTTATAAAATTCACGAGTTGGGTTAGGTGTAATTTATAAAATCACGAGTTGGGTTAGGTGTAATTTATAAAATCACGAGTTGGGTTAGGTGTAAGTTACAAAATTCACGAGTTGGGTTAGGTGTAATTTATAAAATCACGAGTTGGGTTAGGTGTAAGTAATAAAATTCATGAGTTGGGTTTGGTGTAATTTATAAAATCACGAGTTGGGTTAGGTGTAATTTATAAAATGACAAGTTGGGTTAGGTGTAAGTAATAAAATTCACGAGTTGGGTTAGGTGTAATTTATAAAATTACGAGTTGGGTTAGGTGTAATTTATAAAATTACGAGTTAAGTTAGGTGTAAATTATAAAATTCACGAGTTGGGTTAGGTGTAATTTATAAAATCATGAGTTGGGTTAGGTGTAAGTTATAAACTTCACGAGTTGGGTTAGGTGTAATTTATAAAATCACGAGTTGGGTTAGGTGTAAGTAATAAAATTCACGAGTTGGGTTAGGTGTAATTTATAAAATCATGAGTTGGGTTAGGTGTAAGTTATAAAATTCACGAGTTGGGTTAGGTGTAATTTATAAAATCACGAGTTGGGTTAGGTGTAAGTAATAAAATTCACGAGTTGGGTTAGGTGTAATTTATAAAATCACGAGTTGGGTTAGGTGTAAGTTCTAAAATTCACGAGTTGGGTTAGGTGTAATTTATAAAATCACGAGTTGGGTTAGGTGTAAGTAATAAAATTCACGAGTTGGGTTAGGTGTAATTTATAAAATCACGAGTTGGGTTAGGTGTAAGTAATAAAATTCACGAGTTGGGTTAGGTGTAATTTATAAAATCATGAGTTGGGTTAGGTGTAAGTTATAAAATTCACGAGTTGGGTTAGGTGTAATTTATAAAATCACGAGTTGGGTTAGGTGTAAGTAATAAAATTCACGAGTTGGGTTAGGTGTAATTTATAAAATTACGAGTTGGGTTAGGTGTAATTTATAAAATTACGAGTTAGGTTAGGTGTAAATTATAAAATTCACGAGTTGGGTTAGGTGTAATTTATAAAATCATGAGTTGGGTTAGGTGTAAGTTATAAACTTCACGAGTTGGGTTAGGTGTAATTTATAAAATCACGAGTTGGGTTAGGTGTAAGTAATAAAATTCACGAGTTGGGTTAGGTGTAATTTATAAAATCATGAGTTGGGTTAGGTGTAAGTTATAAAATTCACGAGTTGGGTTAGGTGTAATTTATAAAATCACGAGTTGGGTTAGGTGTAAGTAATAAAATTCACGAGATGGGTTAGGTGTAATTTATAAAATCACGAGTTGGGTTAGGTGTAAGTTATAAAATTCACGAATTGGGTTAGGTGTAATTTATAAAATCACGAGTTGGGTTAGGTGTAAGTAATAAAATTCACAAGTTGGGTTAGGTGTAATTTATAAAATCATGAGTTGGGTTAGGTGTAAGTTATAAAATTCACGAGTTGGGTTAGGTGTAATTTATAAAATCACGAGTTGGGTTAGGTGTAAGTAATAAAATTCACAAGTTGGGTTAGGTGTAATTTATAAAATCATGAGTTGGGTAAGGTGTAAGTTATAAAATTCACGAGTTGGGTTAGGTGTAATTTATAAAATCACGAGTTGGGTTAGGTGTAAGTAATAAAATTCACGAGTTGGGTTAGGTGTAATTTATAAAATCACGAGTTGGGTTATGTGTAAGTTATAAAATTCACGAGTTGGGTTAGGTGTAATTTATAAAATCACGAGTTGGGTTAGGTGTAATTTATAAAATCACAAGTTGGGTTAGGTGTAAGTAATAAAATTCACGAGTTGGGTTAGGTGTAATTTATAAAATCACGAGTTGGGTTAGGTGTAATTTATAAAATCACGAGTTGGGTTAGGTGTAAGTTATAAAATTCACGAGTTGGGTTAGGTGTAAGTAATAAAATTCACGAGTTGGGTTAGGTGTAATTTATAAAATCACGAGTTGGGTTAGGTGTAATTTATAAAATCACGAGTTGGGTTAGGTGTAAATTATAAAATTCACGAGTTGGGTTAGGTGTAATTTATAAAATCATGAGTTGGGTTAGGTGTAAGTTATAAAATTCACGAGTTGGGTTAGGTGTAATTTATAAAATCACGAGTTGGGTTAGGTGTAAGTAATAAAATTCACGAGTTGGGTTAGGTGTAATTTATAAAATCATGAGTTGGGTTAGGTGTAAGTTATAAAATTCACGAGTTGGGTTAGGTGTAATTTATAAAATCACGAGTTGGGTTAGGTGTAAGTAATAAAATTCACGAGTTGGGTTAGGTGTAATTTATAAAATCACGAGTTGGGTTAGGTGTAAGTTCTAAAATTCACGAGTTGGGTTAGGTGTAATTTATAAAATCACGAGTTGGGTTAGGTGTAAGTAATAAAATTCACGAGTTGGGTTAGGTGTAATTTATAAAATCATGAGTTGGGTTAGGTGTAAGTTATAAAATTCACGAGTTGGGTTAGGTGTAATTTATAAAATCACGAGTTGGGTTAGGTGTAAATTATAAAATTCACGAGTTGGGTTAGGTGTAATTTATAAAATCATGAGTTGGGTTAGGTGTAAGTTATAAAATTCACGAGTTGGGTTAGGTGTAATTTATAAAATCACGAGTTGGGTTAGGTGTAAGTAATAAAATTCACGAGTTGGGTTAGGTGTAATTTATAAAATCACGAGTTGGGTTAGGTGTAAGTTATAAAATTCACGAGTTGGGTTAGGTGTAATTTATAAAATCACGAGTTGGGTTAGGTGTAAGTTATAAAATTCACGAGTTGGGTTAGGTGTAATTTATACAATCACGAGTTGGGTTAGGTGTAAGTTATAAAATTCACAAGTTGGGTTAGGTGTAATTTATAAAATCACGAGTTGGGTTAGGTGTAAGTAATAAAATTCACACGTTGGGTTAGGTCTAATTTATAAAATCACAAGTTGGGTTAGGTGTAAGTAATAAAATTCACGAGTTGGGTTAGGTGTAACTTATAAAATCACGACTTGGGTTAGGTGTAAGTTATAAAATTCACGAGTTGGGTTAGGTGTAATTTATAAAATCACGAGTTGGGTTAGGTGTAAGTAATAAAATTCACACGTTGGGTTAGGTGTAATTTATAAAATCACAAGTTGGGTTAGGTGTAAGTTATAAAATTCACGAGTTGGGTTAGGTGTAATTTATAAAATCACGAGTTGGGTTAGGTGTAAGTTATAAAATTCACGAGTTGGGTTAGGTGTAATTTATAGAATCACGAGTTGGGTTAGGTGTAAGTAATAAAATTCACGAGTTGGGTTAGGTGTAATTTATAAAATCACGAGTTGGGTTAGGTGTAAGTAATAAAATTCACGAGTTGGGTTAGGTGTAATTTATAAAATCACGAGTTGGGTTAGGTGTAAGTTATAAAATTCACGAGTTGGGTTAGGTGTAATTTATAAAATCACGAGTTGGGTTAGGTGTAAGTTATAAAATTCACGAGTTGGGTTAGGTGTAAGTAATAAAATTCACGAGTTGGGTTAGGTGTAATTTATAAAATCACGAGTTGGGTTAGGTGTAAGTTATAAAATTCACGAGTTGGGTTAGGTGTAATTTATAAAATCACGAGTTGGGTTAGGTGTAAGTTATAAAATTCACGAGTTGGGTTAGGTGTAATTTATAAAATCACGAGTTGGGTTAGGTGTAAGTAATAAAATTCACGAGTTGGGTTAGGTGTAATTTATAAAATCACGAGTTGGGTTAGGTGTAAGTTATAAAATTCACGAATTGGGTTAGGTGTAATTTATAAAATCACGAGTTGGGTTAGGTGTAAGTAATAAAATTCACAAGTTGGGTTAGGTGTAATTTATAAAATCATGAGTTGGGTTAGGTGTAAGTTATAAAATTCACGAGTTGGGTTAGGTGTAATTTATAAAATCACGAGTTGGGTTAGGTGTAAGTAATAAAATTCACAAGTTGGGTTAGGTGTAATTTATAAAATCATGAGTTGGGTTAGGTGTAAGTTATAAAATTCACGAGTTGGGTTAGGTGTAATTTATAAAATCACGAGTTGGGTTAGGTGTAAGTAATAAAATTCACGAGTTGGGTTAGGTGTAATTTATAAAATCACGAGTTGGGTTATGTGTAAGTTATAAAATTCACGAGTTGGGTTAGGTGTAATTTATAAAATCACGAGTTGGGTTAGGTGTAATTTATAAAATCACGAGTTGGGTTAGGTGTAAGTAATAAAATTCACGAGTTGGGTTAGGTGTAATTTATAAAATCACGAGTTGGGTTAGGTGTAATTTATAAAATCACAAGTTGGGTTAGGTGTAAGTAATAAAATTCACGAGTTGGGTTAGGTGTAATTTATAAAATCACGAGTTGGGTTAGGTGTAATTTATAAAATCACGAGTTGGGTTAGGTGTAAGTTATAAAATTCACGAGTTGGGTTAGGTGTAATTTATAAAATCACGAGTTGGGTTAGGTGTAATTTATAAAATCACGAGTTGGGTTAGGTGTAAGTTACAAAATTCACGAGTTGGGTTAGGTGTAATTTATAAAATCACGAGTTGGGTTAGGTGTAAGTAATAAAATTCATGAGTTGGGTTTGGTGTAATTTATAAAATCACGAGTTGGGTTAGGTGTAATTTATAAAATGACAAGTTGGGTTAGGTGTAAGTAATAAAATTCACGAGTTGGGTTAGGTGTAATTTATAAAATTACGAGTTGGGTTAGGTGTAATTTATAAAATTACGAGTTGGGTTAGGTGTAAATTATAAAATTCACGAGTTGGGTTAGGTGTAATTTATAAAATCATGAGTTGGGTTAGGTGTAAGTTATAAACTTCACGAGTTGGGTTAGGTGTAATTTATAAAATCACGAGTTGGGTTAGGTGTAAGTAATAAAATTCACGAGTTGGGTTAGGTGTAATTTATAAAATCAAGAGTTGGGTTAGGTGTAAGTTATAAAATTCACGAGTTGGGTTAGGTGTAATTTATAAAATCACGAGTTGGGTTAGGTGTAAGTAATAAAATTCACGAGTTGGGTTAGGTGTAATTTATAAAATCACGAGTTGGGTTAGGTGTAAGTTCTAAAATTCACGAGTTGGGTTAGGTGTAATTTATAAAATCACGAGTTGGGTTAGGTGTAAGTAATAAAATTCACGAGTTGGGTTAGGTGTAATTTATAAAATCACGAGTTGGGTTAGGTGTAAGTAATAAAATTCACGAGTTGGGTTAGGTGTAATTTATAAAATCATGAGTTGGGTTAGGTGTAAGTTATAAAATTCACGAGTTGGGTTAGGTGTAATTTATAAAATCACGAGTTGGGTTAGGTGTAAGTAATAAAATTCACGAGTTGGGTTAGGTGTAATTTATAAAATTACGAGTTGGGTTAGGTGTAATTTATAAAATTACGAGTTGGGTTAGGTGTAAATTATAAAATTCACGAGTTGGGTTAGGTGTAATTTATAAAATCATGAGTTGGGTTAGGTGTAAGTTATAAACTTCACGAGTTGGGTTAGGTGTAATTTATAAAATCACGAGTTGGGTTAGGTGTAAGTAATAAAATTCACGAGTTGGGTTAGGTGTAATTTATAAAATCATGAGTTGGGTTAGGTGTAAGTTATAAAATTCACGAGTTGGGTTAGGTGTAATTTATAAAATCACGAGTTGGGTTAGGTGTAAGTAATAAAATTCACGAGTTGGGTTAGGTGTAATTTATAAAATCACGAGTTGGGTTATGTGTAAGTTATAAAATTCACGAGTTGGGTTAGGTGTAATTTATAAAATCACGAGTTGGGTTAGGTGTAAGTAATAAAATTCACGAGTTGGGTTAGGTGTAATTTATAAAATCACGAGTTGGGTTAGGTGTAAGTTATAAAATTCACGAGTTGGGTTAGGTGTAATTTATAAAATCACGAGTTGGGTTAGGTGTAAGTAATAAAATTCACGAGTTGGGTTAGGTGTAATTTATAAAATCACGAGTTGGGTTATGTGTAAGTTATAAAATTCACGAGTTGGGTTAGGTGTAATTTATAAAATCACGAGTTGGGTTAGGTGTAATTTATAAAATCACGAGTTGGGTTAGGTGTAAGTAATAAAATTCACGAGTTGGGTTAGGTGTAATTTATAAAATCACGAGTTGGGTTAGGTGTAATTTATAAAATCACAAGTTGGGTTAGGTGTAAGTAATAAAATTCACGAGTTGGGTTAGGTGTAATTTATAAAATCACGAGTTAGGTTAGGTGTAATTTATAAAATCACGAGTTGGGTTAGGTGTAAGTAATAAAATTCACGAGTTGGGTTAGGTGTAATTTATAAAATCACGAGTTGGGTTAGGTGTAATTTATAAAATCACGAGTTGGGTTTGGTGTAATTTATAAAATCACAAGTTGGGTTAGGTGTAAGTAATAAAATTCACGAGTTGGGTTAGGTGTAATTTATAAAATCACGAGTTGGGTTAGGTGTAATTTATAAAATCACGAGTAAGGTTAGGTGTAAGTTATAAAATTCACGAGTTGGGTTAGGTGTAATTTATAAAATCACGAGTTGGGTTAGGTGTAATTTATAAAATCACGAGTTGGGTTAGGTGTAAGTTACAAAATTCACGAGTTGGGTTAGGTGTAATTTATAAAATCACGAGTTGGGTTAGGTGTAAGTAATAAAATTCACGAGTTGGGTTTGGTGTAATTTATAAAATCACGAGTTGGGTTAGGTGTAATTTATAAAATCACAAGTTGGGTTAGGTGTAAGTAATAAAATTCACGAGTTGGGTTAGGTGTAATTTATAAAATCACGAGTTGGGTTAGGTGTAATTTATAAAATCACGAGTTGGGTTAGGTGTAAATTATAAAATTCACGAGTTGGGTTAGGTGTAATTTATAAAATCATGAGTTGGGTTACGTGTAAGTTATAAAATTCATGAGTTGGGTTAGGTGTAATTTATAAAATCACGAGTTGGGTTAGGTGTAAGTAAAAAAATTCACGAGTTGGGTTAGGTGTAATTTATAAAATCATGAGTTGGGTTAGGCGTAAGTTATAAAATTCACGAGTTGGGTTAGGTGTAATTTATAAAATCACGAGTTGGGTTAGGTGTAAGTAATAAAATTCACGAGTTGGGTTAGGTGTAATTTATAAAATCACGAGTTGGGTTAGGTGTAAGTTCTAAAATTCACGAGTTGGGTTAGGTGTAATTTTTAAAATCACGAGTTGGGTTAGGTGTAAGTAATAAAATTCACGAGTTGGGTTAGGTGTAATTTATAAAATCACGAGTTGGGTTAGGTGTAAGTTATAAAATTCACGAGTTGGGTTAGGTGTAATTTATAAAATCACGAGTTGGGTTAGGTGTAAATTATAAAATTCACGAGTTGGGTTAGGTGTAATTTATAAAATCATGAGTTGGGTTAGGTGTAAGTTATAAAATTCACGAGTTGGGTTAGGTGTAATTTATAAAATCACGAGTTGGGTTAGGTGTAAGTAATAAAATTCACGAGTTGGGTTAGGTGTAATTTATAAAATCACGAGTTGGGTTAGGTGTAAGTAATAAAATTCACGAGTTGGGTTAGGTGTAATTTATAAAATCATGAGTTGGGTTAGGTGTAAGTAATAAAATTCAGGAGTTGGGTTAGGTGTAATTTATAAAATCACGAGTTGGGTTAGGTGTAAGTAATAAAATTCACGAGTTGGGTTAGGTGTAATTTATAGAATCACGAGTTGGGTTAGGTGAAAGTAATAAAATTCACGAGTTGGGTTAGGTGTAATTTATAAAATCACGAGTTGGGTTAGGTGTAAGTTAGAAAATTCACGAGTTGGGTTAGGTGTAATTTATAAAATCATGAGTTGGGTTAGGTGTAAGTTATAAAATTCACGAGTTGGGTTAGGTGTAATTTATAGAATCACGAGTTGGGTTAGGTGTAAGTAATAAAATTCACGAGTTGGGTTAGGTGTAATTTATAAAATCACGAGTTGGGTTAGGTGTAAGTAATAAAATTCACGAGTTGGGTTAGGTGTAATTTATAAAATCACGAGTTGGGTTGGGTGTAAGTTATAAAATTCACGAGTTGGGTTAGGTGTAATTTATAAAATCATGAGTTGGGTTAGGTGTAAGTTATAAAATTCACGAGTTGAGTTAGGTGTAATTTATAGAATCACGAGTTGGGTTATGTGTAAGTAATAAAATTCACGAGTTGGGTTAGGTGTAATTTATAAAATCACGAGTTGGGTTAGGTGTAAGTAATAAAATTCACGAGTTGGGTTAGGTGTAATTTATAAAATCACGAGTTGGGTTAGGTGTAATTTATAAAATCTCAAGTTGGGTTAGGTGTAAGTAATAAAATTCACGAGTTGGGTTAGGTGTAATTTATAAAATCACGAGTTGGGTTAGGTGTAAGTAATAAAATTCACGAGTTGGGTTAGGTGTAATTTATAGAATCACGAGTTGGGTTAGGTGTAAGTAATAAAATTCACGAGTTGGGTTAGGTGTAATTTACAAAATCACGAGTTGGGTTAGGTGTAAGTAATAAAATTCACGAGTTGAGTTAGGTGTAATTTATAGAATCACGAGTTGGGTTAGGTGTAAGTAATAAAATTCACGAGTTGGGTTAGGTGTAATTTATAAAATCACGAGTTGGGTTAGGTGTAATTTATAAAATCTCAAGTTGGGTTAGGTGTAAGTTATAAAATTCACGAGTTGGGTTAGGTGTAATTTATAAAATCATGAGTTGGGTTAGGTGTAAGTAATAAAATTCACGAGTTGGGTTAGGTGTAATTTATAGAATCACGAGTTGGGTTAGGTGTAAGTAATAAAATTCACGAGTTGGGTTAGGTGTAATTTATAGAATTACGAGTTGGGTTAGGTGTAAGTAATAAAATTCACGAGTTGGGTTAGGTGTAATTTACAAAATCACGAGTTGGGTTAGGTGTAAGTAATAATATTCACGAGTTGGGTTAGGTGTAATTTATAAAATCACGAGTTGGGTTAGGTGTAATTTATAAAATCACGAGTTGGGTTTGGTGTAATTTATAAAATCACAAGTTGGGTTAGGTGTAAGTAATAAAATTCACGAGTTGGGTTAGGTGTAATTTATAAAATCACGAGTTGGGTTAGGTGTAATTTATAAAATCACGAGTAAGGTTAGGTGTAAGTTATGAAATTCACGAGTTGGGTTAGGTGTAATTTATAAAATCACGAGTTGGGTTAGGTGTAATTTATAAAATCACGAGTTGGGTTAGGTGTAAGTTATAAAATTCACGAGTTGGGTTAGGTGTAATTTATAAAATCACGAGTTGGGTTAGGTGTAAGTAATAAAATTCATGAGTTGGGTTTGGTGTAATTTATAAAATCACGAGTTGGGTTAGGTGTAATTTATAAAATCACAAGTTGGGTTAGGTGTAAGTAATAAAATTCACGAGTTGGGTTAGGTGTAATTTATAAAATCACGAGTTGGGTTAGGTGTAATTTATAAAATCACGAGTTGGGTTAGGTGTAAATTATAAAATTCACGAGTTGGGTTAGGTGTAATTTATAAAATCATGAGTTGGGTTAGGTGTAAGTTATAAAATTCACGAGTTGGGTTAGGTGTAATTTATAAAATCACGAGTTGGGTTAGGTGTAAGTAAAAAAATTCACGAGTTGGGTTAGGTGTAATTTATAAAATCATGAGTTGGGTTAGGCGTAAGTTATAAAATTCACGAGTTGGGTTAGGTGTAATTTATAAAATCACGAGTTGGGTTAGGTGTAAGTAATAAAATTCACGAGTTGGGTTAGGTGTAATTTATAAAATCACGAGTTGGGTTAGGTGTAAGTTCTAAAATTCACGAGTTGGGTTAGGTGTAATTTTTAAAATCACGAGTTGGGTTAGGTGTAAGTAATAAAATTCACGAGTTGGGTTAGGTGTAATTTATAAAATCATGAGTTGGGTTAGGTGTAAGTTATAAAATTCACGAGTTAGGTTAGGTGTAATTTATAAAATCACGAGTTGGGTTAGGTGTAAATTATAAAATTCACGAGTTGGGTTAGGTGTAATTTATAAAATCATGAGTTGGGTTAGGTGTAAGTTATAAAATTCACGAGTTGGGTTAGGTGTAATTTATAAAATCACGAGTTGGGTTAGGTGTAAGTAATAAAATTCACGAGTTGGGTTAGGTGTAATTTATAAAATCACGAGTTGGGTTAGGTGTAAGTAATAAAATTCACGAGTTGGGTTAGGTGTAATTTATAAAATCATGAGTTGGGTTAGGTGTAAGTAATAAAATTCACGAGTTGGGTTAGGTGTAATTTATAGAATCACGAGTTGGGTTAGGTGTAAGTAATAAAATTCACGAGTTGGGTTAGGTGTAATTTATAGAATCACGAGTTGGGTTAGGTGTAAGTAATAAAATTCACGAGTTGGGTTAGGTGTAATTTATAAAATCACGAGTTGGGTTAGGTGTAAGTTAGAAAATTCACGAGTTGGGTTAGGTGTAATTTATAAAATCATGAGTTGGGTTAGGTGTAAGTTATAAAATTCACGAGTTGGGTTAGGTGTAATTTATAG